>ML978243.1:0-144882 GCA_010015745.1 Setomelanomma holmii
CCTGGTCGCGCGGTCCTCTACCGGTATTCAGAGAGAAGCCAGACTGAGGAGATATCTGGGACCATCTGGAGGAGCGTAAAAGGTTCTGGTGGTTGGGTGAGGCAGGCTCGTCCGGTCGTGTTGCAGCCGGATTCCCAGGCGCCAAAGGACAGTCTAGGGTCCCTACAACCGCCATTCTTGCCCTTTGCAGTGCACTGCGCGGCTGCGAAGTGGCGGTGGTAGGATTGGAGCTGTGTTGTGATCAATTTGACGGGGTTTGGGCCTATTTTGAAGGGTACCATGAAATTGAAAAAGCTGGTGGGGTTGTATTGTGTGAAGCTACGAACAGTATATATAGTTGGGGGGGCTGTAAACAGCGCTAGTGTAGAGAAGGCAGTCTCACCTCACCTTGGGTGAGGTGCCACTGCGCAGTGAGGCAGGAGAGACTCCAAACTGTGACATCTTGACATGAGTTATGAGGTGTGTACGCACTCGTCCGAGGACAGCATACTACTTGTGATAAATGAAGAGTCCTGTCCTACGTAAGATTTCAGCAGAAGATCAGATCGTTGAGGGTACCTGTTCCGTGGAATGCAACGTATACTGGTGTTAAAGAGGACCACGGTGGATCGTTGCATATCGGAGCCATACTAACCACTTCATTGATAAAGTCCTACATGAGAAGAATTTGTATGAGTTACCTATGTTTCACTGCATCTATTTCCCGGGCTTTCTGATCTCTCTAAAGTCCCGTATCTTTCTTGCCCTGTCACTCTCGATGTTACTCCCTCCTTTGCCATGACCACGTGCTGGCACTAGTACCATTGCCCCCATCTGCACCGGTACAGCAGCGCCGCACGTCCCAAGCAATCGTTCAGAAAGGGCTCTCGGGCATGTGCCCTGCCTCCACCATAGTCCAAGTATGCGTCACCTCACTAGACTTCCGACACAAAGCCCTATACTTCACTCACATATTGCGTTGTCGCTCGAATGCGGCACACCTCTGGTGAACATTCACGATGTCGAAAACGACCATTAGAAGCCCAACTTGGGTTGTTGCGACGATACCGGAACGACAAAGAGAGCATGAGCTTGACGATAAGACTGTGCGACAGGGGTTTAATGGCAACGAGAAGCTTGAGGGACGGGCTGAGCGAAGAACAGAATCTTCGCAACGTCATTAATTGGAGTACGCCTTCCTCGCCCGAGTTGTCTCAGGCCTGACAAGGAAAGAACCACCGACCTCTCCCCTTACGCCGGAAGCAGTTAGGAGTCAGGAGCGAGCAGCAGGATTCAACGGCAATTTTGCCTTATTTCAAGAAGTCCCCGCCAGTCTTCGCCAGCACCTCATCATAGTAGCTCTGGAACGCCAACCACCCCTTCTCTGGCGTTCCGACATTCGCATACGTCTCCGCCGCCTCTTTGTCTCCTATGGCCTTGGGCTTATGCCCACTTCCTGCACTTGCAGCATCGACTAGTAGTTGTGCCTGACACGTCTTGTCCAAGCTTAAGAACCAAAACGCCGCTTCATCAACCGTCTTACCCACAGTCAAAATACCATGATTCTGCAAGATTGCCGCCTTGCCATCGCTCAAGGCATCGGCAATACGCTCGCCTTCTTCGGACGCAAGCACAACGCCTCCAAAGTCTTTGTACACGCCATGCGACTTGTAAAACCGCACGCTATCCTGCGTATACATGTCCAGTTCTCGACCAAATGCGCTGAATGCCTTGCCATGTACGCTGTGCGCATGACATGCAGCATCCACATCCGGCCGTCTCTTATGTATGGCACTGTGTATAGCAAACGCCGCTGCATTGATGGGCTCGTTGCCCTCAACCACTTCGCCCTGCTCATTCACTAGTATCAAGTCGCTCACGCGTATGAGCGAGAAATGCGTTGATAAAGGATTGAGCCAGAAATGATCTTTCAATATCGGGTCTCGAACTGAGATGTGGCCTGCGACGCCTTCATCGAAGCCGCGGGAGGCGAAGATGCGGTATGCGGCTGCGAGGTGCTGTTTGCGGTACAGGCGCTCGTCTTCGAGGGACGCGAATTGGGGATGTTTTCGGATGTTGAGATTTTTGCCTGATGTTGTGCGGCCCATTGCTGCAACATTGCGGTTATCGTGCGATTGCGCGTGGTCGACGCGTAGCCCGGACGCGACTGATGCTTGATATGGTTTGGTGGACGTTGCTAGGCAGCGCGTGATGGCTGATCGAGGACATCGTGGTCTAGGGCCATGTTGTATGTACGCACGAGAAAGCGCACGTGGTAGTGAGCGAGCTGTAGACATTGTGAGTGGTTTATATCAGCCTTTGATAACAAGAGGTAGCGAGGATTGATGTAGATATGGTGTGCTTTGAGCTTCCCCGCATTCGCAGCCGGATATGTATCCGTGAAACGTGCCGAAGAGAGGGCTTCTGTGCACATCCTCATGATGCCATTGGACATCGAGATAAGAGAGACAATGAAATCGAGCAATTCACGATTCCTGATATCAAGAAGTGGCGCCAGTGATCGAGGGTTCGATGGTT
Source organism: Setomelanomma holmii (assembly GCA_010015745.1). Classification (NCBI taxonomy): domain Eukaryota; kingdom Fungi; phylum Ascomycota; class Dothideomycetes; order Pleosporales; family Phaeosphaeriaceae; genus Setomelanomma; species Setomelanomma holmii. The sequence continues at coordinate 2,518 of ML978243.1, forward strand.
CGACGCCGGCTATTTGGCGGCTCATGTAAGCAATCCTAGGCAAGGCATCTTGCGATGCGTCGCGCGCCTACTTAGGTACTCCATTCATCTTACATCTGAGCGTTGTCAGCACAGAGGCTGATGCGATAAGACTTGATCCTGGTGCAACTTGCGCCCTCACTTTGTACTTGCTCTCGGCGATACGGGGCTCGAAAGCAAATTGACGTGCGCGTGCTGCGCAGCAGCATCCACAAATACAAGAAGCAATACAGAGCTAACGAGACGAACCGCGAGGTGGGCAGTTCGGGTGATGCGGATGAGATGTGTATCGTGGAAGGTGCGGGAGAAGAGACTTGGGTGCAAAGTCATCGCGTTGCCACTGCACATCAAGATTGGATAAAATGAGCTTCAGCTTTTCTGATTCGCGAAGATGAGTGCGGGTAGTTCATGCATTAACAAGGAATTTGAATGGCCAAGGTATGGAAGTAGCAGAGGTATCTCGCGATGCGTTGCGATTATGCCATGTATGTCATTTACTCTACTCAAACAACAGCACTATTCCAAGTCCACCTCAGTGTCCTCTGCCTACCATCCGACCAGACTTTCCAGCGACAATATTGTGGAAGGATGTTCCTCACCAGGGACTCGTTTGCGTGTCTCAAAGCATGCTTCCATCAGGAATCGGGCCTCCTCGTTGCGCCCTTGGGACATGAAAGTGACCGCGAGATTGTGCATGCTGGAGAGCGTTTCGGGATGCTCGTCGCCAAGTACCCTCTTCCTCGTCTCTAGTACTCTCACACCGAGCTCTTCTTCTTCCTTCGGACGCAGTTGTTCTCTGCAAGTCACCACCAAGATAGCCATGCTGGTCAGCGTGTGGGGATGCACATAGCCAAGCACCCTCTTCCTAGTATCTACTACCTGCACGGCTAGCTCTTCTGCACAGGCGCTGCACGTCGAGCAAACTGCAAGTGTACGCTGCACGAAGGTGATTGGGCGCAGCTCAAAACTCCAATTCTCGCTTCTTTTAGTGGGTGCACTAGCGCAGCCAGGCGCTGCATGGACGTCTGTGCTCGTCGCCCAAGGGTGGCACTGCTTTGGCAAAACTACAATCTCGCAACACCGAGCAGCACAAGTGCCCTGGTTGGCTGAAACGCAAAATCGTCGACAGAATCTTCTATCACCGCCGCGCCTTCGCTTTCCTCTTCGGTGGATATCTCTCACCTATCATGAAATCCCTCAGCTCCTGTTTGACACCCAAGGTAATCGCTCCGCTCTCGCTCTTTGCCCTTTGCAGGCCCGTTGCGGTCCAACCGTAACTTGCTCAATCGCCGGTCGATCCTCTTGTGTGTATCGTGAACACGCCCTAACCAGGTCTTTCAACTCCTCGCTGTATGAGCTGGTAGCTTCAAATGGCGTGTTGCCTGGTGGAGAATGGCAGCTGTGGGATTGTCATAGGACTCGCCGTTATTGAGTTTGCGGTCTTGTGTGCCTTCGTTGTCAAAGAAGGGAGCTTGGTGCTCTGTATTTTGCATGAAGAGACACCAGATCATTTGGCCGCTGTTGACATGTTAGATCCAACATGCTGATGGAGCGTGAGTAGAATTGTGGATTCACTTACAAGCCCCATACGTCGGTCTTGCTGATAATCCTCTCGATGACATCTTGTTGGCGATGGTAGTCCCAGAAGATTTCCTAATTACATTGCTTATCAGCGAAAGGTCATAATCTACTTATGGCTGAGCATACGCACTCGTGGATAGCGTGCGCCAGCACCGCTGCATTCGTCACCAGAGTCATTTATGACGTAGTGCAACAGACTGTCCGTATATGCATCTCTGTCAGATTGCAGGTCAAAGAATGCACAATCTCAATCTGCAAGGACAATGGTCGGCCACTATTCATGTCAGTATCAGTAGATCTCTCATCGTGTCAGAGGGTTCTGCCTCGTCTTGCGTGCAGTCAGTCTCGCAAACGTCGGCAGACTAATTGCTCACTACCTTCCCTTCACCATTTTCAGACGATTTTACGAAAACATTAGACAGATGGAGTTCCTTATGAACGATCTCTTTCCACTCCTTGTTCCCTCCATCCGAACTGGAGCCGTTCTTTAGTGCCGCGCGCGCGTTCGCAAGCGAGTCGAAGATGTGCCATATAAATGCCCCATCAATTACTCGGGGCAAGTCTGGATCTAGTAGGCCGTTCCGCTCTTTGAGGTCAGTCATACCGTCGAATTCCTCGCTTGTGCGTTCTTGATATTCTTTCATTCCTTGAGCTGGTCATGTAATACCATCTTCTTTGTCTTGCGCCTGTCGCTTTCGCTCCTGTGCGTACTGTGCCCACGCATCTTCGACGACTGTCTCCGCCGCCTCTCGAGCGTCCGTTTCTGCATCTGGTCCATCATTCTTTAGTTCATCCTTCTCTTTCCACGCTTGCTCGATATCAGGATGCACCCCGAGCCAACGGTACCTGTTCCGCCTCTCTCGCCAGGGCTTGGAGTAGCTCGAAAGCGCATGATACACGTCTCCAAGCTCGCAGACCTCGTTGAAGACCCTGTACCTCCTTAGCCGGAAGCTGATACGTTAACCAAGATATCTGTGGATAGTATGTTCGTTCCACGCTGTTCATTCAGTCGAACTGGGATAGCAATCTCGCGTGGCAGACGGTCGCGCCAATTGACAGGATTTACCCATTGGGCCCGATCCATTTTTGCGACATCTTTTGGGCAATCCACTCGGCGATGTTCTTCTGATCATCGGCTCGAACCTACAGCCCGGTTCGGGCCTTCGCACCCTGGCCAAGAAAATGAGCGCCGTACCAGCGCTTTGCCTCAAGCTCCCAATCTGGGTCATGCAAGCCTACCGCAAGCCCCAATCCCGCTTTTGGCTCTCATCTATGAGACCTTCATCGAACAAGGGCAATTTGGCATCTCCTGTCGCGGCGCCAGGCCAGTATGGCATGTTCGTAGTGTTGATATGTGCCGGCCCTGCGGATGCGACTGGTGGCCCTGGTGTTTGATCTTTTGCTGGATCCGTTGCTGGTCCTGGCGCTGGATCTGGCGCTGGATCTGGATCTGGGACTGCTAGTACGCAATCAGGAGCATCCTTCTGTTGGGCTCATTAGGTATGGTGCTCTCATCCACGTTCGGGAGTATTTGCAGTTGGCCCGTGTGCGCTTGTTCGAATATACGCTTTTACGCACCGGAGGTATCTCGCCAAAGCCGCGCAAGAGTACCCGCGACGTCCGCTACGCGCTAACTAGCCGACGCTGTTCAGGCCGACATACTCCGTGTTCCAGCATACAATTTGACCAGCCTTGTCCTCTGATACGCGCGCGATAAGCAGCTTTGTAATAGTTCATCGCATTTGCGTACAGCGGCTTCATCTTTTTGGTCGGCATGGTGTTGAACAAACGAGAATATGACCGCGACTATGGAGAAGAGCTGGTCGTAGGCAGGAGATGCCGTGGGTACGTTTCCAGTCGATGTATTGTAATTTTGATTCATATTTAGAACGTCCAAGCGCATGTCCAGCGGAGTTGGTGATGTTCCTTGACGACATGTCTAGTTCTTTGTGTAAGTTTCACCATCGACTAGAGGAAGAATTGTTTCAACGGATTCCGTTGTTACATTGTCGCTCTTGGAACAAGGCCTACCGGTAACGTAGATGGCAAGCAAGCGCCGCACCCCACCAACTTTGCGCACCTCTTTAAACTCAACGTACAACAACTCTACGCCACTATACTCAAATGGCTTCAAACAAAGCAGATATTTAGCTTGCTATCTTATCTATTGAAAATAAACAATTCAAAAGCAATCGCTGTGCTGCAGACGTCTACAATGTATCTGAACAAACGATCCGCCGCCGACGAGCTGGCAAGCCTGCCCGACGCGATTGCCAGCCCAACTCAAAGAAGCTCACTCACGTAGAAGAGGAGGTAATAACGTCCATCCCTGCGTGGCGGGACACCTTCCTGTCCGGACCTTCGGTTTTAGGCCAGCGCGACTGCACAACGTCAAGATTGACATGCTATGTTCTGCACATGCTGTTCTTTAAGCGTGTTAGCCTCTGAATAAGTAGAGCGCGGTGTTGGACGCGGTGTTGGTTGTTCTGTTGTTGGCACCTACTAAACCTCTGCTAGTACCCCCTGTTTACTCGTGTGATGGCCCTTGGTTGGAGATGAATCTCGTGTGCCGAAGGCTCTACGGTTGGTTCTTGGGGAGTGAGTGGAAGGGATCGTTGAACGAGGATTCGAGTACAGATACTGAGTAGTAGTCAGAGTCTAAGTACAAGAGGCGCACTGAGGTAAACAGATGGAGACTGTAACCACGTGGCTGAAGTCACATGTTATCCTATTGTAGTAGGCACTGCCCTGTGGGCAAGTGCACTTACCTCTGAGCCGAGAGCTCCTGGAACATCACAATCACAACATGACAACAGACAGCAATACAATCGTTGATCACAGCCTCCGACCGACACTGCTCATGCAGTTACATTATCCTATTGTAGTAGGCACTGCCCTGTGGGCAAGTGCACTTACCTCTGAGCCGAGAGCTCCTGGAACATCACAATCACAACACGACAACAGATAGCAATACAATCGTTGATCACAGCCTCCACCCGACACTGCTCACGCAGTTACAGAGACTGTAGTCAAGTGCAAGGTAACCAGGTTGTAGATTGGTACAAATGGTACTGGTAAGGTACTCTATGAAGTTGAACACGATGGTCTAGCAATGCCATCAGTCCTATCTATATACTGAGGGGGCCATCCCACCCATCCTGGTTGTCGTGTACATCCCGGGATGGTTGTGCTTGGCGGGATGTTGTCACGTGACCCTTGGTGGGGGGAGAGTGGTCTGTGCTTTATCTTGTGCATCCCTTACCAGTCATTTCCAATGTTTGTAACACTCCGCAAGGTGGCAAGATCACTAGAAGTTGTCTTAAAAGACAAACCCCTAGCTGCGTTTGGCATGCAGTAGGCTGCAGTAGCGTGCTTAGATATCTGTGTATACAACTGCACAAATTCAATGCTAACGCTGAACGTGGAGACTGCCTAAGATAAGTGTGGCGCAGACCGGCAGCCTTCTAGAAGCGTCTACAGTCATGTCTCCGATTTACGTATATTCACAAGCATCTATGCAATCTTACCGTTCAACGTCATCGGTAGCGCCCTATTACTATGTAGAGAGCACTGCTGCGGACAGTGACAGGCAAAAAGAGGCATAATGTGGGAATTCTTTCTATGACATCATACAGCAACAAGCGCTCCCTTGTAGATTCTCGAAGCTTCGATGTGGCAGAGAATTGACGTATATATACATGTATATCTCCGTCCCTTTATGAGTGCTGAGCTATTAAAAATAAAGAGAAGAAGAAGAAGAAAGAGAAGAACAAGTGAAACTACTGCACTGTAAGATATCACACGAAACGACACATCCAAACCTTTCCAGATCCTGTACCTAGACCAATACATCTGCCTAACACAGCTGTGCATGATGGTCGATGCTCTGATGGGAGCCACAACAAGTTTTGAGTATTGTTACATATCCAGGTGCGATCTGCGCTAACTGTTGTTCCTTGACAAACAAGCTCCTGGGGTTTTATCACAATTGTATCGGGGTGTAGCGACGCAAGGACAGAGATGAGACTAGCCGAGCTGATTCCGCCGCTATAGCCCTCGAGCGTCTGCAGGCACGCGCCGCTGCTCGCATCCCAGATCTTGACGGTCCTGTCCCAGGACGGCGACGCCAGCCTCGCCGAGTCATGCGAGAAGGCTACCGAGCTGACGCCATTGCTATGGCCCTCGAGCGTCTGCAGGCACGCGCTCCAGCTGTCGCTCATAGCCGGCCTGATTGTAATTCCTCTTGGCTCTTCGTATTGAAATTGCTGCCTGATCAGACTCCCTGCTGGGCTGAACAATAGCGCAGACATGTATGTTTGAAGAGGGTAACTCTCGATTGCTCCTTTGTGATACATAACGAATCGCTGTGCGTCCTGGACAAGCTGGGCAAGACGATCTTGGTCCTGCATACCCTACTAAGGTCAGCATCTACTCAAAATAGACATGCCGTCTCTAGATGCTATACCTGCAGTAGTAACCACAATTTTGTTACTGAGACTACACCTGTTCCTAAGCTCTTACACAGACTAAGCCCTTCAAGCCAGTAAAGATACTTATCCCTCAGAAAGTTATACACGGCTGTCATCTGCAAGTTAGGAACACTGTTTGCCCAAGACTTAGGTTTAGAGTCGTGCAGATGGTCAATCCAGTAGATACACGGGTAGCGCGACGCTGCTAATGGGTCCGGATGTGGTGGTTTGACGTTCTTAATAGCGCTTCCTGGCGCTTTCAAGCTGTACATGTCTCTGTGCAACATGCTAGATAGATGCGCTAGGGATGTCAAAAAGATAGCCCGGTGAATCTCTTCCGCACTGTTTAGAAAGACCTTGTTTGACGCCTTTGCAAAGAGGAAGTCCTTTGCAGACTGATGCACAAAGAAGACTGTGTCTTCTCGGAGAGTAAGAAACGATCCACAAAGGCTAATAATCTCCCGCACGTCATCGTTAACAACCGCAAGCTGCTCTACAAGTACAACTAGCTCAGCAATAGTGACAGGTCGATACAAGACGGCGGTCGAAGCAAGTACACAGCGACAGATTTCGGCGTCGTCAGACTCGCTTATCTGCTGCATCATCCGCTTGTACAAGTCGTCTAGCCCGGGCGGGAACATGGCTAGCTTCTTCAGCGCATGCCAATTTGCCGTCCTCTCCAGCTCTTGGCACACCAACGCAACCCAGAGGAAGGTGTCGTTTGCGTTTGACTTCAAGTGATCAAGTATAGCGCGTTGAACATCTTCTCTGTATCCTTTTTCTTGCGCTAACTCATCTACTTTTTGCTGGATAAAGACTGCAACTGCTGCAGCAACTGACTCTGCGTTCAGCTCGAGGCTTAGTCTTACTTTGTGCCCTGCCCGGTCTAACCGCGCTTCGACGTCTGGCCAGTTGCGACTAGAGGCTATCCATTTGACGCGGGAGGATGCAGAGGAATGCTTTACGACAAATTTCAGCAGCTTTGGAAGGTCAGCAGTGACGCACTCATCTAGCGCGTCAATGACTAGGTATGTTGGGCGCAGGCTCGGGTCTTGCAGCACGTCGACGAAGATCTCTGTCAAGGCTACCCAGGCATTTGCATCTTCAAAAAAGCTTTTGCCTGCGTGGTCGTGCTTCTTGCGGACGTGCGATACAAGCGACGGTTGCTGAACTACTAGCATGTATAACAGCCCTCGTAGTACAGCCGTAGCAGTGTTGATGCGCGAGTCGGTTGCTTGGCAGAAGAAGTATGAGACAGTGACAGTGTTGTTTACTGTCTTTTGTAGTTCGTCGATAATGCCGCAGAGCAGCATCGTCTTGCCTTTACCAGGATCCCCTTTTACCCATAGCAGTCGGCTGTGCGGATCCTGTTGCCATTCCTGAAAGGTGGTATTGTCAAGAATCCAGCGGTAAACATCTGCTAGCAGACCTCCCTTGGTCTCCTCGATACGCTTCTTGTCATCACGTGGGTCTGTGCTGTGCAGGTCTTGGATACATCGCTTTGCACTGTCAATCTCCTCCATAAGGCGCCTAAAGGCACCAGCCGCACCTTCGCCATACACTGGCGCTAGCTCGACACCTAAAATACCTTGCAGCGAGTACGCCCTATCTTCTTCGCGTTTAGTCACCCGACTTTCTTTCCATTGCAGTCGTTCGTTGACGCTGAACTTGGAAAGAGGGGCTCCGTCAAGCGCTTCGTACGGAATACCAGTGATCTTCTTGATTAATGACTTTAACAATATCTTGTCACCAAGCTTCTTCTGCTCTTGGGAGAAGAACTCGACTATGCTTGGCGCGAGAAGTTCTTGGAGCGTCCAGCCACGCGTGAACCATAGACTTGACTTGAAGGCTGGCTCCCATGTAGACTCGGTGGATATGCTGTCGGCTGTCTTCTTTTTTGTTGATACGTCTGATAGGTATACGTAGCACTTTCTCGCATTTTGGTACCAGCGGAACATGGACTGGATAGCGTGGGAGAGCTCAGCCTGGTCTGACTTATCAATGCAGCATGTGTTGACCCAAAAGTACTGCAGCCTATCTTGCTGTGTTTGCTCTCCACAGAAACGTATTTTCTTATATCCAAGCTTCTTCTTGTAACCAGGCTTGTGCTTGCTGCCGCTATTTGCAAGGTCTGCAAAAGTCACCTCCTCTGCGTCTTCCCCCCAAGTGTGTGAAAGTATTGCGTAGTGAGGTACTGCGTTCTTGTCGAAGCTGGCGATCGTAAGGCAGCCATCTTCTCCGTACGATAGAAGACGCATCGGCTCGTGTGGATCTGTGGATGGATGTGTGGTGGGCGTGCGGTAGGAACGAGACGCGAGAGGCTCGATGTGGCAGCCTAGTAGAACGAGGGTGTGGTGACCGTGCCGTGCGCTGTAGAGGGTGGCGTAAGAGAAAGAAAATAGACAGCCGCGCAGCTCTAGGCGTCTTTATGACAGAGCAGCGTTCTCAGAAGCGCGAGCTGAGGCGAACGCGCTGTGTCGTGATTATTCTTAGTCTGGCGACGGCATCGTATCAGGCCTCAGGCGGGGTAGATGTGGCTCCGTGCGCATGCAGAATGTCAGCCGCAAGGCTGTAGAGCACCTGCAGCCATGTTGAGCTCATCTTTGGCGCTGCGAGCTCAGCAGGTAGCGAAGACTGGATGCGCTTTGATGTTGCCTGGCCTGTGGTTATGCAGGACAGAAGAGGTGAACTCAAGCGCGCCGTGCGTGCGAGCTTACCAACGCTTTAGCGACCAAACTAGCAGATAAAAGACGCAAGTTTGCTTCATCAACGTCTGCACTGTATCGGTCACAACGATAATCTTTTATTCTATCCTACTCACATAACGCCTAGTTCAGCATACAGATAATTAGGCACAAAGCTTGAGAGAGTTTCCTAATACATGCGCGCTACAGGGACTCTCAGTGACGGTACCGGGGCTGACGTTGGCGCCAGCTCAGCTCTTGCTCGCGCTACTTTTCGCTTTAGCTCCGGTGCGTCTGTGTCCAACGACGCTTTCGTTCGCTTTCGACCCCGTTTCCCCTTGGCTTTAGTCGCTTTAGCAGCCTCCGTTTCAGCACGCTTTGCGCGCGCATCTTGAAGCTTCTGGTATCCTATGACCTTAGCCGTTCCCAGCACCAGTGACTTTGTTGATCGTCGCACTTTGGCTTCGTCGTTCACCTTCAGCAGAAGTCGGATGTGGTTCTGCTGAAGAGCTCCTTCGGCAAAAGATAGTTGGGCAGCTTTAGAAAACTTATTAAGATGTCGCTGTAGGCTTTGTTTACTCTTCTCGCCGGGAGCATAGGCGTCCTGTTCGATGATCAGATTCTGCAGGGACATTAGACTTTCTGCTGACACTGGCGTCACGGGAGTTTTAGGACTTTGCTCTAGTAGACTCGGCGCAACGATGACTTTTCCAGTTGCCGATGCGGTTAAGGGGCCTATAGCTGGCTTGGGCATAGAGTTAAGCACTCTGTCTGGGTTGAACGGGAACAAGCCACTTGCCGCGAAGCCGGCCTTGATGTTCTTAGCTGTAAACGCCCTCACTTGTGCAGGGCTGAATAGAGAAGTAAAATGCTCCTTGCCGATTGTGTTAACACCTCCCCGCTCTAGTCGTTCGACCTGTTCGCGATAGGCTGCCTTTAGTGGAGCAAAGACAGCAACATCGCAGGCCTGCAGCTTGTGAGAGGTGTGAGAAGGAAGTCGACATAGCACAATGTTGTTTGCGAAGCAATACTCGAGAATCTCTAGCGTCTCATGCGTACCAAAGCCATCACAAATCAACACCCGTGGCTTTTTATTCGCTCGCTCCTTAGTTTCCGGATCGAAGATCCGCTTCAGCCACTGTAGGCTCACATAAGAGCCAGTGTAGCCGGTAGCAGTGCACGCATACTGCCATCCAGGGGTGGGAAACGTGGTCCAGTTGCTTCGATGAGTGGTCGCTGGCCATATGATCAGAGGGTTCAGATACCTACCATCACCGCTAATGCATTCGATCGCGGTGACCATCTTGCGCTTCACACGTGCGCCTCTATAGCTTCGCATGTCGTTCTTACCCACTAGCACTTTGACTGAACCAAGCATCGACAACATTACGCCAGTCTCATCCATGTTATACACGTTCTCTGCTGAGACAGCTGGGTCTTGCAGCAGCCTTCCTATTACCTCAAACCAGTGGGATATCTTCCAATAGGTGTTTTTCTCGTGGCGGTTCCAGTCAAGCGCTGAGACTCTTCGCGCTTGCGTGTCTGGATGGCGTTTCTTAAAGGCGCGCGCCCAGTTCTTGTTCGGAGGCTTCGGTGGTCGGGCTTGCTCGGATCGCTGGTGGGCAACGCAGAAGGCGAGGAAGGGTATGAACTTGATCCGTACGGACTGCCCTAGATCAGACATCTGTAGGAGAAACTTGACAAGTGCATCCTCTTCCCATGGGCTGAGATACTGTTGACTCTGAGCCTTCTCTTTCATCGAGCGGCGGCCCTGGGCACGAGCATGAAGGGTAGAGCGAGGAACCTCGCCATGGTCCGCAAGAGCACGATAAGAAGTGGGCACGGCAGGCGGAAGACCCTGCGCCAACACTCGAGCAGCCTTGTCCATGGGAACATTGGGTTGGAAGAGTAGAAGCAGCAGGGTGCACGCTGAGGCATCTTCAGGCAGCACAAATGGCGTTGGCGGCAAGGTAGCATTGCAACAGTGGGGCTGAGCATCTGGCCGTAGAGGCTTCTAGAAAGCCGCTGGCATACGCCACAGTCGTTCTTAGCGCTCCAAGTTCATTACGATAGTATACGGCGATATCTGAGCACGCTACTGCGGGCTGTCCGCATGCTAAGTGCTGCTAACAGCGCACGTCCTGGCAAACGCGTTTCGATGATCTTGCCGTCTGCACAGAGAAACTGACAGAATGCGCCTGAAATACCCTAAGTCGACCTTCCAAGGCTGCAGTCTTGATCTTTGCTATCTTGGCCTCCTTCTTAACCCACCGAGCTTTTCGCAGATATGTACTATCACAAACGGACAGGGGAGTGACGGAGGAGAGTCAAAAGACATCGCTAACAAATTGAGTGATAGCACGGTTAACAGCGCGCTTTTTGGCGTCAGAGACTAATGTGCTAGGAGAACGAGAGCTGCAGAATAGATGCGCATTGCACTTGGTTGTATTCGAGAACACTACCGTGCGTCCCGGCACGCATGGATCGACGTTAGTCTAGTATGTACTTGACTTGGACGGACGTGGATTTGCGCCTACGTACGACGCTGTACGTGATATGGCTGATAGGCTGCTAGCTGCACGCGACAGAGGCAAGGTTGGGCAGAAGTGGCCAGCCAACTTTGTCAGGCATACAGACAGTCTTAAGACGCGTTTCAATCGAGCGTATGACAGGCAGAGAGCTCTATGCGAAGACCCTGTGTTCATTAGGAGCTGGTTTGAGCTTGTAGAGCAGACAAAGGCCAAGTACGGCATCTGTGACAAGGACGTCTACAATTTCGATGAGGCAGGCTTTATGATAGGCAAGATTACAACTCAGCTTGTCGTGACAGGTTTAGAGAGGAGAGGCCGGCCAAAGGCTATTCAGCCAGGCAATTATGAGTGGGTGACGCTGATCCAGGCAATCAACGCTGGTGGCTGGACGATCCCACCCTTCCTCATCTTTGCTGGTCAGTATCACCTGTCTGCCTGGTATGAGGAGAAGGATATCCCACGCGACTGGGCTATCGCAGTCAGTGACAACGGCTGGACGAACAATAAGCTAGGAGTCGAGTGGCTGAAGCACTTTAACGCTCACACGCAGACTCGTGTTGTCGGTGCGCTTCGCCTACTTGTCCTTGACGGCCACAAGAGCCACCACTCACTTGAGTTTCAAGAGCTCTGCAAGAAGAACAACATCTACACGCTCTGTATGCCACCTCACTCATCTCACCTACTTCAGCCTCTTAACGTTGGCTGCTTCTTGCCGTTAAAGCGCGTGTACATCCGTGAGGTTGAGCACCTTATCCGCCACCACATCAACCACATCACCAAGCTTGAGTTTCTGCCAGCCTTTAAGGCAGCCTTTGATCAATTGTTTACTTCAGCAAACATCTGCTCAGCCTTTCGCGGCGCAGGCCTTGTGCCTCTCCAGCCAGACGCTGTTCTGTCGAAGCTTGACGTGCAGCTGCGTACGCCTATTCCTGCTGCTCTTGTAGAGGCTATCTGGGAGGCTCGTACGCCGAGCAACGTACGTGAGCTTGAGGCTCAATCAACTCTACTACGTGATCGCGTGAGGCGGCACAAGAGCTCATTACCTGCCTCAATTATTGAAGCAATTGACCAGCTTAAGAAGGGGGCTGAGGTAATGATGCTCTCAGCTGAGCTAATGTGCGAGCGGATTACCAGCCTTGAGAAGGCTAATGAGGCAGCGTCAAAGAGAAAGCAGCGAAAGAAAAAGCGTATACAGAAGCAAGGAGTAATAACAAAGGGAGCTGGAGAGGATGTACTTGCTCAATGTGAGGCTGATCAGCAGATTGCTTGTGAAGAGCGTCAAGGAGGAGAGCGATCTAGTCTAAGCCGCCAGGCCCTTGCGCGCTGTAAGAAGTGTAGAGAGCCTTGGCATAACTCACGTACGTGCAAAAAGGATGCTGTAGATACTATTTAATCTATTACACTAATATTTATACACTGCTTTATAACGTAGCTGAGTTGTGCGTTCAAAGAGGTGCGCAAAATTGGTGGGGTGCGGCGCTCGCTTGCCATCTACGTTACTCATCACCATGTCATGTTATGTCACGGTTTGGAGTCTCTCCTGTTGTACGACGTATCACAGTTTCACGTCTCCACTTCTGTACTACGTAGTACACCTCACCGCTGCTCTGCTTCACCAGCACTACATATACTATTCGTAGCCACATACAATAGAACCTCAGTTCAATCCTTCAATTCTTCCTGCATGCGCACTGTTTACCCACCGCGACATGTTAGCACAACTCGCTGCATATATGTATTATTGCTACAAGAGACAACGTACCTACTATCATGCCCTCGACGCCGCGAGCTGTCTACAGGCCGATGTCTGAGCGCCGCAAGCCCTTGAAATCTTCAAAAATGTGCTGCATGTACTCCGTGGGTACGAAAGCAACATCTCCTCAATGAGATCTGTAGAGTATGGAAGGTCTTTTCCGCTCTACTGTCGTCAATGCCGAACTTGAGGTCCATTACTGATGGCGGAACTGGTGCATCAAAGTCACGCATGAATTGGGGCAACCTCAAAGTTTCCTTGGGGACCTTCGCCACCATGTCGATTTCCACTAGTTGCTGTAATGACATTGTTCCCGACACGGCTTTCTTGTCCTCCTCACTATACAAATTGAATTGCAGGATGCGACATCTCGTGTAGATCCATCCATCCATGATATTCCATCGAGCCGAGATGCGGCTTCGTTCTCGACGTCGCGACCCCAGACGTTTAACTACTCGAAAGCGGACTTCAATAAGGAATTTGATGATGTCCTTCAGATCCCAAGCTACAGGAACCACTGTTCTTGGTTTAATTGTTACGGCACTCAGCGAGAAGCGCCTAAATAATATTGATCACAATGAATGCGACAAACGCAAGCGATCGGCGACGATCAAGATCGTGTCGATCACGAAATTGGCGCGAGCTCATCTGACACCGCGTTGGCTGAGCCACTACCGGTAGTCGACCTCGCGATCGCGACATCAACGCGGGGCAGTGGTGCTCGAACGTGCGGGGCGGGCGAGATGCCAATGAGCACATGAAAGAACCCAAATACCGGACTTTTGCTGCCGCAGCAGGCCATGTTAGAAGCGCTATCATCGAGATGATTAAAGTCGCAATCGCGGGAGGTACATCGCCAGGCCTTGGTCGTGCGATCGTCACCGCGATCCAGCAATATCCCGACCAGCTGCAGGCGATCGTACTCTCGCGACAGAGCTCGCAAATCCCAGACTGGCTTCGAAATATGGGCGTCGAAGTTCGCAAAATCGACTATAGCTCTGAAAACGCTCTGTAAATTGCGTTGCAGGGCGTACATACTGTAGGTCCTGCCAACAGTCGTCGAGAAACCTGGCTGACGAGACGCAGGTCATTTGCGTGCTCCTTGCAGCAGATGGAACCTGGACGCAGACTCAGATGAATCTCCTGAACGCTGGACTTCGTGTAGGCGTTGAACGTTCCGCGCCTGCGATGTTTGGCCTTGGTCCGCTTGCCGGAGAAAGAGTGGATATGCTCAAATCGGCCCATGACGTCTTGATGGAGTTACGTAAGGTCAAGCAGAACAATCCTGCCTTCGAGTACGCAGGCTTCAATAATGGGCTCTTCATGAATTACTTTGGATAAGGAGCCCCTGAAGAAGAGGCAGCAACGCACGGGATGCGAGATGACTGGGGTTTTATATAGGATGTGAGGAATATGAAGGCGACTATTCCATTGACAAAAGAAGGAGAGGTGCCAGCGATGACTATGACAGAAATTGGTAACGTTGGAAGGTTCGTTGCAGCGGCATGTCTGCTTCCCAAGGGCAGCCGGAAAGAAGACTTTAGCATGGCTGGAGATACCCTGAAGCCAGACGAGGTAGTCAAGAAGATCGAAGCCGTTCGGGGCAGCAAGATGGAAGTCACTTTTCGTCCATACGAACAGGTTGAGAAGGAAGAGGAGGAGGAACAAATGGTCTACCCCAACAAGATGTGGGCCCAGATCGAAGTCCTGGCGAGTCGGAACATAGTAGAAGAGAGCATTTTACGCCCGATCGTCAACGAATTGTGTCCGGGTGTGAAGCTTTTGACGGTCGAGGACTATTTGAAGAAGTTCTGGTAATAAGTTGAACGTAATGGTATTTTTGTGGCTCCAAAGGAATGCGACGCGTCCGCGTGTGAAGCGTACATATATCGCCTATTAAGATGAGAATATCGTGATTGATCTTGCCGCGTGATATACGCATCGAATCGATGCAATGATGATTGAAGCTGATAAAGATGAGATGAGATGAGATGCCTCGTGTTGCGGAGGAGGAGTGGAGAGTGAGGAATTCGCGAAGCAGAATTAACGTCCCTGCGCACAGACTGCGAAAGTCAAGCGCGACGCAGGGCCCAACCATGCCTTCACGAACAACAGTTTTGGATCACCAGAGTATCTCCCAAGGACCATTCCCACTCATCATTTCGTTTGGATACATGCAGAGCGCAAGCTACCGCATTGTAGGGTCACGACCTGTCTTGCCACAGCTACCACGACCTTGTGCGCGCAATCACGACTTCAGGAGTTCTCAGATCGTTCTATCATGCGTTTGGTGGCATCCTCTGTCGCGAAAATTGCGCGTTCGATCGACTCAGCGCTTTCTTTGCTGCTGGCATTGGTGGGAGTCTGAAAGCATAACGGCGATAGCAATGCTCTTTCACGATGTGCCTCAGACCTTGCATGATCGCTACAAGGATCTACCCGGAGGAGCAGTCTCATGCACTCTTTCGCCAACGTGAACAAACAGCACAATACTTCCACCCCATAATTCGGGTACATGAATTGCTCTATGGTATGCACAAGAGCAGTTGAAGCGCTCGGAATTCAAGCATGAATCCACTCGCCCTTTTGTTCGCTTGCAAGCAGCGTCCTGCGTAAGATGGTTTGGCTCATGAATCGACAACGCCACACAGCCGAAACGTCATGCATCTCCAAAACGTCATGCGCACGATCTGCAGAGTGACCTCTGACTGTTGACGGGTCGGGAACATGCTCACTCCATTGCTAATGCGCATTGTCATTGGCTCAACTGTCCCCAATGCCTCGGTTGCGCAAAGCTTAGCCCTCCAGAACCTGCGGTTCTTGATGGCTGCCAGGATGTCTGAGGAACATGAGAGGGGTCAAAGGGCATTCCTGACATCTACGACCTTGTCAGATGTTCCGGATGGGCTTCAGTAGCTTAACGAGATGACGGAGGCTGATGGTCTATTCCGCCAGCCTGGTTCATGGTCAACAGTCAACGTATAAGTATGCTGGTATAGCACTGCGTTCTATCCCAAGCCTCTTCACACCTTCAAACCTTCATTCATTCAGTCTTTCGCAATTTTGCATTACATTCTTTCGAGTCTGGTCACTCATTTTCAGTCTTTCATTCAACATTTCATTCCTTGACGCCATATACCCAATTTCATCTTTACGACACCAGATCATCAATCAAAAAACAGTAAAATGAAGTCCACACTCATCATCGCCTCCCTCATCGCCGCTGCGTTCAGCGCGCCCGCCACTCTCTCGCCTCATCGTCGCCAGGCTGGAGGCAACTTCCAGACCTTCACCGGTGCACTTGGTGGCATTGCTGCCACGCCAGTCCAGGACTCCGGCAACGCCGACCGCAAGTTCCAAGTCAAGGGCGACACCTTCGTGAACATCGGAGCTGCGCTGCAGAGGAGCTGCGATCAGCAATTCAATGCTTGCGCTAATGCTGCGAATGGCGGCGACAAGACACTGAGCGTCTCCGCTTGCTCGGATCAGAAGAGTGAGTCCTTACCATCGGGACTATTGCATTTAAACTAACCTTCTACTAGCCCAATGTGATGCGGCTGCTCCAGCGAGCGCAGCGGCTGCCACTGGGAACCAGCAAGCTGCCGGTAATGCGCAAGGAAGCGGAAACGCCAATGCTGGGGCCAACGCAAATGCCAACACCGGTGCTGCTGCCGCGTGCAAGAGGAACAACAGAGTGTAGGCCGCATCGCGAGTTACATTAATCTGAGGAACATGTGAATAACCACGGAGCGATCCTGTCGCACTCAAGAGAGCGAAGGGCCAAGCTCTTGTGCGTCTACATACTGCCTAATATACATACGAATCATATTCATCAAGTCTTCCTCAAACGACACAGCTCTCCTCCATATTCGATGACCGATTTCTGATCACATTATAGCCGGCGGTACTTGCGCTTACAAAATTATGCGCTCAGCACTGTTACGAACTTGAGTATTTCTTTGGATCCTCTCTTGAAGACTAGACTGGACCATACGCTCTAATGCAATATCGATGTTCGTGCGGTGTTGAACTCTTGCACAGTCCCCGCAATGGCCAGAAAATGGTGTTCACACATCCCTTGACCTCACCAACACCCCAACGCGCGCTCTAATGCAATATCGATGTTCGTGCGGTGTTGAACTCTTGCACAGTCCCCGCAATGGCCAGAAAATGGTGTTCACACATCCCTTGACCTCACCAACACCCCAACGCGCACACCACATCCACCACGACACCTGGAAACAAAAAGAAACTTCAAGATAGCAAAAGAAATGACTCAGCCGAGGTTTGAACTCGGGACCTTCAGTGTCCGAGGGCGAGTGCCATGTTAGACTGACGTGATAACCAACTACACCACCGAGCCTGATTTGTTGGAGAAGCAGAAAATCAAATAAAATATGGAGGAGTGTGTATTTAAATGGCTGATGCGAATCAAATATTCAACAGGGCCATGATGCTAATCATGCTTTTTCTATGAGTCGAAGAAAGGGACTTGCGAGTGGTGAAAATTCTGCGTGGTGCGAAGTGCGGGGCTCAAAAAATTCGGCTGAATCTGGAACACGGTGCACTTTTCACACCGGCATGCACCAACATACGTATTCCAGTTGACAAGAACGAGATTCTAGTGCATGGTATGCGGTGCGATGCGCGAGGTTCATGTTCTTGGCCATCACAACATCTTCGTTCATGATTCCGTCACTGCGCATTCTCGAAGCTGTTGCGGCCGGCGAAGAGCGAATGCTTCAGGCGCTGGTAAACGCTTTTCTGCAAGAGGGAATGATGACAGACAGTGCACTGCACATGATGAGCGCGAAAACGTGCGTTGCGGTTGATATGTATACTGATTAATCTCCGCCTGCAACCATAGACGACCTGACTGTAAGGGTCGTGTGCAAGCATTGCTGATAGCCTATCCCAGTCGTTCAGACCACACAGGACTTGCATCTTCCATAACACTAAGTTACATCGAATGTGTATTTTGCTGAAGATTCAGGATAATGTCGATGGTCCAGCGTGGAATTGATCGGTGCTCGTTGCTATCTCTTCCAAATGTCCATTAAGGGACCGAAAAAATCTAATACGGTCCTTTCCGTAGATAGACCTTACGGCATTAAGCACGACGATCGAGACTGAACAGATTGCGGCATCTCCTCGAAGACAGAGAGATGCGAAGACACCGTATGCGCGTCTGTTCCAGGGGCTGTGTCTTGGCCACAGTGGGTGTCGCGCCTAAAATCTTGTCGCTTTACCAAGCCTTCAGCCCGCCGTCGACTCCTACCAAGAGATCAGTGACTTCTTGGGATCTGCGCAAAAGTGGAGATCCTGGGGGAGACACCTGGCTGTGGGCCTTCTCCACCTCCTCGCAGAAGATCACTGTTGACAGTGCTTGGTACAGCTGGGCGATGGAATTCGAGATGACGAGGAACGTCGAACAGTACTGCGGCAAAAGGAGTGCTTGAGCAGCGCGAGAGCGGGAGATGAGACATATTAGCAGTACATGGTTTCTAAGACGTGCGAGACTTCCAGCGCAATAATCACGAGCTAAATAGTCAAGGTGGAATGGGTCGTCATCATGGTGGAAGGGTTTGACGATCGGAGAGCAAGATGCCGGCGCCAAGGGCCGCGGCTCCTGAACCTCATCGCACCTGAACCTCCAGGGGCTCCTCCATCGCGACACCCATAGCTTCATCAACGCGCCTCTTTCAGCGTCTGCGACTCTATTATTGCTATCACTGCAAAGCTGGATTCCTATTCGTAAACGCTTGCCGATGCTGTGCTGTGATTGCATCGATTACTGCCCCGTGAGACAGGGTCAGGCAGGCCCGCGTCAGCCTCCCGCGTCCGATTCCCCATCCAGGACAAGCATTGAGCCTGGAGCTTAGGTTCAAAGATGCAGCACGCGGTCACTCTGTGCACAGATTGAGCGAATTGCCCGGTTGCCAAGGATGAAGATGTCTCATGTTTGTACCAGTACTTGTTCAGAATAGGCAAGGTAGGGAAAGTCTTCGCCTGAGGACCAAAAGCAGCTACCACTGCAAACTGCGCGCTGCACATTTTGAGCCCACATCCTGGCCTCTCGGCGGAGAAAGCATCGTGCAGATCCACTTGGTCAAGACGGGCATCGTCGCGACGAAGGCTTCTCTGCCCGAAGCTCTATGCGCCAAGGCTAGCTCCTTGGAACATTCATCCCCAGATGAACGCTGTGGAGAAACGTCGCCAAGGTCCGCCGACTCGCCTGTTCACATAGCCGTGCCTGAGGGCCGGAGAACGATGCTCATCTGGGATGAAGATCATTCCGACTGACTCTTCACTGGACCTCCTTTCCTTGGCACCTCCAGCCTCGCGGGGAAATGACATCTCTGGGCATTCAGGCATGACCGGCCGGTCGTCTTGCGAACATGGTCGCCCACGGGTTGAAGTCTGGCCATGAAGAGAGGACTTGGCAGTACTCTCGATGCTGGCTTCAAGTTGTGCCTGCGGTCTTTCTAGGAATATGTCGCGCATAACACATACGTTCGATTCTGAACATTTCATGTGACATGCTAATTTTTAGGCACATACTGCGCTCCTGGTCTACCAAAAGCCTTGTTGCGCGACAGAGCGCTCAAAGAAGCACGAGAATAGCCCGCGCGTGTGCAAAGCATCAACCATTCGCAAAGCTCCAGACCGTGGTCATTGCTCGATCATGTTAAAGACCACTCAGGTATAGCGCCGCGCCTGGTAACGTAGACCACGCTTTTTTCTCCTTGGCTCCGCATCACAAAAGTTTCGCACCTACCTCAAACAGCGGGACAAGCTTGGCAACGAGGGCTCCAGAGCAGAGACCTGCCAGGTCTGCCATGCTATGCTTGAGCCTTCTTGGCATGGCTTCAAAGAAGTTTCAACCTCACTCAAAACAGTGGGCCACTCTTGGCAAGTCACGATGCTAAGCGTCCAATATCAGAGCTTTCCTCGTGGTGGCACTGCATATAAGATGGGAATCAGCCCACTTATTCGATTCTTCAGTCCGGTCACTCACTTCACTTCCATACCACCCATTTACAGATCAGTCCTAGCGACTCGTTCTTTGTTCACTTTCGATCACATTTTTGTTCTTGAAGTCTATCTTCGCTTCGACTTAATATCCGAACCACCATCTTCGACATATTCAAATCACCCAAAACATCAAGATGCTTCCTCAACATGTCCTCCTCGCGCTTGTCGCCACCGTCGCTGCCGTCCCGCTTAACATCAACTTGGGTGCCTACTCTCCTGCCCTGGTAGTCGGTGATGGCGAAATTGCGATCGGAGAAGCGAAATCAGCCTCAGAACTGATGGCTACATTGGCCTCGGGCAACGCCCAGGCTGCTGCCAACGGCAATGCTCAGCAAGGTCAGCAAGAGCAAGGCCAACAGGCCAAGGGTCAGGCTCAAGAACAACCAACTGAGGGTGAAGCAGCCAAACGTGCCCCGAACATGCTCCGTCGAGCCATCAGCGACTTCATCTCCAAGCGTGTTCCAGCTCCCGCCCCAGCGCCCGCCACCGATGACAAGCTTGCCGCTGTAGAGGCTGCCACAGAGTGGATCAAGCGCGATCTTCAAGGCTTCCAAGCTGCTCTCAACTACGCCCGCGAGGCCCTGAAGGACCAGCCCAAGGTCGAGCTTGGCTCACCCAATGCCGGCATCGGCATCCTCGTCAACCCCGGTGTCAACGTTCCCAAGGACAGCGCAGCAGCTGGTGTGCCCGCCGCAAAGGCAGCTAAGCGATCCGAAGTCTCCGAGGAGACCGAGAGCCCGAAGATGACACTCGTCGCCATCACCGAGGTATAATTTTTACTCAATATCCTGCAAGATATGAAAACATTCCCTTTGTTACGACTGTCAAGATACACTCGGGCGCGTTGTGGAGCACTTAGGCGTTGTAAAATTAGAGTTTTGCTGTATTCTCTACTGTTTGTGGGGCATCCAACACCGCTGCTTTGCCTGGAGAGGTGTGGGTAGGCACTCGGAAGCTCAACACCGCTGCTCCGAAGGGAGACGTGCGGGTAGACTTCGAGATGCTAAACACCACTGCTCCAGGTGAAGACGTGTGGGTAGAGTCCTGGCGTTCAACACCGCGGCTTCGTGGGCAAGATGTGCGGGTAAACGTCGAAAGCGTTGTGGTAGCCAGATTCGAAGTGTGGTAGATTCCAATACATGAAATGTGATCAAAAGTCAGCAATATTACCATTTCTTCTATACACCTTCAGTGACTACTCATCCAATTCGCTTACATCTTCTTTCTCGAACACCGCACTAATCCCATCCGAACTTCCCAGATTTCTTCGCCCACAAACGCATTTTATCATTCCAAATCATCACCCACCGTACGCGCAATCCCCTCTACAAATCCCACATCCCAACATGATGTCACCATTAAGCCTCAGCCAAGTATCAGTGAAGTCTCAGCGACGTCTTGTGCGATCTTGGCATCGAGCGCGGAACGTGAAACGCGAGGCTACATGAGCGGAGGAGCTGGTGGCTCGAGCGCGCGCGTGGGAAGCGCGAATGTCAACACAACTTCTTCGATCTGGACGAAAGTCATGTGTACGAAGTGAGGATTGTATAAGCGGACTCATTTGATGTCTTGGTGAGTCTCGAAGGAGCAAAAGCACATTTGCGCACAAGATGTGTACTCTTCAACACGCTTTGGAGACATGTACCGAACTTCATTCCGCAGCATACGTCAAAATATTACCCAAGTTGCTTATACATTGCGGGCCGAGGACCACGAACAACATCAGGATACATGGGAAAGAGTAAGATCTCCTGAATGCCAAGCGTTTGATCGCCCGGGTGGATAGTAGCCGTTGGGTGGGGTGGTCTCTGTGCGGAGAGATGATAGCGAGGCAACAGGTCAGCTCTTTGTATTCGGGCTTCTGTGCAGTAAATCATGAGCCTGATAACATGCTCTTGGCGGTACTTCTTTTCGTGAGAGGCACTCTCGATACCATAACATACCCCAAGCTTCCACAGCAGCTACTTCGGGTACGGCACGTGATCACAGTCCCGGCGCTCCACCGAACTTAAAGTAGCCTGATCTCAACTTCTGGAAGACTCCCTCAGGATCATACTTCTCCGCAATCGCCTTGAGCTGATTGTAGTTCTCCTCGCCATATCCCTTCAATACGTCCTGGTGCGCCGAGGCATAGTTCATGTATATGTAATCCACATACAGCTCGCGTCTTTTGCCTTCTGTGATCGCCAAATCAAAGATCTTCTTCACCATACTCATCACGACCTCATCGTCCTTCTCGTCGCACCACGCGCTCGGCATCAGGACGTTCAGGTATGGTGCTTCTTCCGGCTTCAGCGACAAGCAATTTCCGCCATTGCGCTGCATCAGCGTGACAGCTTCCTTGGTGATGAATTGTAGAAGCAGAATGCATCCTTGTTTCGTCTCGAAGCTCTCTCCATTGTCTTCCATCTCTTCCCAAAACATGTCGGCGAGCCAAGAGACAAAGTTCGAATCGAACTTGAAAGTGTGGTTTGTGTAATTCTGGCGATGGTCTTTGACGTTGACTTCTGCGATTTCGTGAACCATGTCTGCCATACTGCGCACCTTTGCAGTCTTGCCGATGCTCGGAATGGAAAGATATGGTTGCAAGACTTTTGCGTCTGGATGAGGGTCCGCATACATTGCTAAAGCTGACATCAGTTTCTTCCCTTTCGAGTTTACAATCGACAGCCAGGTCGCAGCTTTCGGATCGCCGTGGTTCGAGTAGGTGTTGAAGGCCTTGATGACAGCGTCTTTGTGTTCGTAGTCATAGAACATGCTCCCAGCGAAGATGTCGGTCTGCGGGAATGTCTCGTAGTCGAAGCGTGTGACTATGCCGAAGTTTGGACCTCCGCCGCGAAGGGCCCAGAACAGGTCGGGATAGCTCTCGTAGGTCACATTGAGGATCTCTCCATCGGCGGTGACGAGCTCATAGTTGCGCACGTTATCGCAACCCCAGCCCTGTGCAGACGCGAAGAATGATATGCCACCTCCTAACGTGTAGCCTCCTGCGCCTACATCACCAGCTCGACCACCTGCAACTCCGACGCCATATTTGTCTAATTCTTTGAAGACATATTCCCACCGGTTGCCAGCGCCAATTGATGCGATGCTTTTATTCTCGTTGAGGACAACGCCATTGAGGTTGGCCAGATCGATAGTCACTCCGCCGTCTGCGCTTGATGCACCTCTCATGGCGGCGTGGCCACCACTCTTGACGGAGAACTTGCATTGCGCAGCACGACACAAAATCAGCGCGACGGCAACCTCTTGCGCCGAAGCAGGTTGAAACACCAGCGATGGATTTGCTTCGCGCTGGTGCATTGACCAGTAAGATTGTTTCCATAGTTGCTGCTCGAGAGAACTGGAGATGACGCGCTTGGGGTATAACTTTGACAGCACATCGTTCTACGGAATGTCAGCTTAGCTATATCAAAGTCCTCCATGGAGCTGCGAATGCGCATGTCGACGTACCACGCTCTTCACGTCTTGGGGTATTTCGTCCATGCGAACTTCGTGTTTGGCTAGCGCCTTTGCCGCGTCGAACTGGGGCTGTTGACTCGATCCCATGATTGCAACTCCACAAGAAATTTCGCTTACAAGGAGCAACGAAGCTACCTTATACTTTATGGACCCTGCAGATCCGACACCTCGTACACTTGCCTCCTAAATAAAAGTGCATACTATCTGCGGGCCTGAAGGTAATAGTCGGGCCATCGCAACGAATGAGATGCCACTGTGCCCTACTGTTGCACATAAGCGCTAACGAATTGTGATTCGGGTTCCGGTCTGAGTAGGGCGATGCAGCACGTAAGCATGCGATAAACCAATCAGGAGATTTGGCAAGGGAGTAGCAAATGGTTGCTTTAGTTGAGTGAAGGTTTGTAAGTGGCGAGTAAAACGATTTCTGGGGTGTGTGGAGAACGAGAAGATGCAGGTACGTCCGTGGGCGTCACAGGCGCTAGTGCGGGGTAGGAACACATTGGCGTGAATGAAGCGGTCAACCTGACTCCTCCACTCAATTCTTCTCCACTACTTTGAGGTAATTGTAAAGGTCTTACATTACTGTGACACAGGCCACACACAACTTGGGAGGTATGACAACCCAATAAGTACTGCCCACAGTCCATGGCATGGTCGGAATTTTGGCATATGAATCTTAGAGTCGCTGAGCAAATCGTCCGGGTTGACGATATTGCCATTGGACAAACTGATCCTCTACAAATTCCTTCTTCTAAACACCCTCACCATCTTTCCTCTTCGTCCGAAGTATAGCGGGTACACCATTCTCCAACTCACCGGGCCTATACAGCCTGATACCCTCCTTCTTCTTACATTCCCCACCCTGCTCAGTTTCTTCCTCTTCAGTCTTGCCAGTCGACGTTTCGTCTTCATTCTTCACCTCCGTACCTCTACTTTGTGGCCGATAGTTCAGTATATGCGGCTTGTCTCCTGCGGTGGGCACGCCAGTAAGATTGTATGGTTCCGGGACCTTGGACGTAGCCTCTTTCGCAGCTACTTCACCTCGATAATTAGCGTAGTGGTGCGATACGGGGTTTTGATTGTCGGTCTTGTCGGTGGGCATGACGATTTGGGAATGAGAAGACAACGGATGACTGATTACAAGTTGCTGTTGTTATGTGGACAAGAAATCATCGAGGCTGAAGATCGCATTTATACTGCACATTGACTCAACGCGTAAGAACAGGATGTGGGAGTCGCAATCGCGTGGATTATGAGTAGGTATGATTCATTCAGCAGTGTAGTCATGAATGTTGAAATGCATCTCGAGAATCGGATAACACCATCTGACGGTGTTGACAGGTCGGTGTCGGTGCACTGCACATACACACGCCTTCTGAACCTTGGTTCGAAGACTTCAAAGTCAATGCCAGAATTGCTGTTCCTCCTCACCAGCCCGGAAGCCACACTCATCCTCCTTGGCGTTTGCATCCTCTACCTCCTGCTCTTTGGCTTTCGCACGCTTCGAACCTGGCAGTCCATACTCCTCATCCTCCTCTGCGACCGCGGCTCGTTTCTTCGCCATTAATTTTGCCTTTGCTAGAGCAGCTGGTTTCGGCACTGGAAAAGGTCTATAATCTCAAAGGACGTTCTCCTTAGCTGCACGATGCCTTCGCGCCGGGTTCCGCTTCGGCAAAGGCGGTGCATCAACTTCGTCGTCGTTCTCTCGTCAATATCAGGAGGGTCATCAAAGAATGCATCGTGACTATGACCTCGGTTGTGCCTGACGGCATGCACTCTTATCTCCGATGGGTATCATGAGGTCATAAAGTCGTTGCGTCGTCGATGTCGTTTGATGTATTGATGTTGTAAATAGTGCTGGTGTTCAGCTTCCCTTCTTCGTTCCCTCGAGTGATTTGCCATTGTCTGCACGTTGACATACACTGTTGTATGTCGCGAGGCACCTGTCTGCGCATTGGTCATACTCCTTCGTCAAGATATAGCTGACACGGTCGACATGTTGCTTGCGACACTCATCGATGCAAGGTGATGCGTCGAGGTAGAGGTTGCAGCACTGCGCATCACCAATTTTCTTGGTGCAGAACTCTCCTCTTGACGTTTTTTGCCCTCGAATGCGCGTAGTGATTGAAGCCATGAAGTCGTCGGTGGCGTGAGTGAAGCTCGGTACGAGGTGGTAGAAGAAGATCGGGATGCAGAGTAGTAGCAGAAATGTGGTGATGACAGGTCGGTAGCGTGACTTTTGTGGCGTGCTGAAGTTGAGCACGCGCATCTCGGATTTCAATTCCCACATGTGCTTTTTAGATCCCAACACTTTTCTTCTTCTTGCTTCTGCTCGATGAGCGCCCCGAAGTCTGAAGGTGCTCTGGTATCGTTCAGGCGTCAGATGCGGGGACACAGCTGTCTTATGTGAGTGCATGCGCGGCGTTGCTGCGGCTGAGCTGAGTCGCGACTGGTGGAACGCAGAGCTAGTGAACACGAACTACCTCAAATTGCGATGAAGATAGGTCCGGGGCTAACAAATATGAGAAGGTCCGAGTAGGTACAAGAGTCTTGAACCAAGAAAGTTTGAGAACTCGGATGCAGCGGCAGTGGTCAGATGCCGTGCATTTCTATCATGCGTTGAAGGCCACTGCAGGACCATGCGTGCATGCCATGACCTTTCAAGACGGGAGGCGGCAGCGCTAACGTCGGTTAGTGTGGTGGAGCTGTGGCTCTGTTGCGGCTGGGGAAAGCGAAAAGATGCACGCTGCCTGCCTGATGAGTGCGAACATCATGAAGGGCGCTGGCGGACAACACCGGGTTAGGGGCAAGTCCAATCGCGACTCGAGAGAGTAAGCTCTAGGCGTCTCACTGCCGTGAAGAGAATGCATGAAAGCCCCGAATGGCTGCCGAGGACCAATCACGAGCATGCAGAAACCTAATCCCGTTAGAAGTCCACGAGAGTTCGTGGCTCGAGCGTCAGAGTTTGGGATCAGACACGGAGTGTGTAAGAGTTTCAGGATGTTAGCGCAGCTTTCGGCAGCCACCACCAACCTGTACCACGCGGGCTTATGATGCCGTTGTAGCGCGAACGATGATGTGGGAATTGCTTGTATTCTCAAGTTCCGAACTTGCTTGCCCCAAGCGTAAGGCTGCAAGGCGTTAGGCGGGCGATCTGTTGCTATTTGTAGACCTTTTGCTTGTTCAAGAGTAAAAAGGTGTGATAGTGAACTTCATGTCGCAAGAACTTCTGACGCGAGTTGCGGTCTTTGATGAAACGGAGAGTGTTCGTATCGTCGCCGTCCAGTCTGCAGAATGCCTCAGTATGCGACCCACGAGCCCACTAAAGAGCTTGGAACCTTGCGAAGTCACCGAACGCGCGGTCCGTAAGGCATTTCCCATTGGGAAAATAGCCGAACAGCCCTATGAGGGAAGTAAGCGAACCCCGTGATCAAATGTGGACGTCCTGATCGATGGAGTTGTTTCAGATTTGAGGTGCAATGGGTCTTGTACCAAATGGTGCTGCCACCAATGCTGGCGCTCTCGCGTCAAAGCAAATAACTGTGCGCCTTGAAATGCTAACCCCCTGTCTTTACGAGCGAAGACGCTTTCCGAGTCTAGTATGCAAGACGAAATCGGTCTGCTTGGTCGGCGGAATGAGTCTAAGACCAGGAAATCCTACAGGAGTTAGCTCGCATTACCCGCTAAAGATGGTATTGGTCTACTCACGCAAGCATTATGCCAGCGCCAGTGAACATGGCCGCGAATTGGGTCAACGTCTTCCTGAGCTCCTGGCCTTTGTTCGGGCCAGTCTCGAGCAGCTCTGGAATGACGGCAACTGTGCCGACATAGAGGAAGGTGCCAGCGGTGAAGGGAAGGAGCATGTCTCCCCACTGGAGACTTGTGCCCATCAGTCCCGGCCCATTTACTTTGGCGGACGCAGAATTGCCGCCAAACTCCTGCACTGCAATGCCAATACAGGTTCCGATGAAGGCGCCAACAGCTGTGACAAACTGCGCGCCCATAGCGGCACGCTTGCTGAAGCCTGACTGGATAAGCAACGCAAAGTCGCCGACTTCGTGCGGGATCTCATGGAAGAAGACGGCAACAGTTGTGGTTGCTCCGATGGTGGGCGAGGCATAGAAAGAGGAGCTGAGGGCTAGCCCATCCGTGATGTTGTGCGTGAAGTCGGCAATGAGGTTGAGATAGCCACCAAGCTTCACGCTGGCATTGATCTCTTTCTCGCTTTCCACTGTAGCTGGTGCAGTGGTGCCATCTGCAGCGGGCTTGCGCGCACGAAGCGAGTCTTTGGACCCGTTGGCGTCGGCTCCTGTGGCCTTTGCACTGGCCTCGACTTTTTCGTGCGAGTGCCCGTGTGAGTGGTCGTGACCGCCCTCGCCGCCAGTCGCGATCCTCAATCCCTTGTCCATGGCCACGAATGTCACGAAGCCCACCATGATGGCCACGCCCAGCAGCAGATTCTTGTTGGGCTCCACCATGACAAACTTCACCTTGTCGGGCTCGTCCTCGCCGAGAAAGATCTCAGGCAGGAGGTGGAAGAGGGTGTCACCCAGCAGCCCGCCGACGGCAAAGGCTACCATGACGGACAGCGATGACGGGTCGATGTTCGGCGGGCATAGTGCGAGGAGGAAGTTGGGCGGGCCGGAGATGTATAGTGTCGCGAGGAGAGCATTGACAGCGGGGCTGCCCGGGAAGAGGAAAGCGAAGATCTGGGAGGTGAGGGACGACGTGGTGGGGTTGGACGTCACTTTGTGCTGGTTGAGGGCTTGCACGAGTGGGCAGTCCTAGTAGACGCAATTAGCACGGTTACCACTGTGAGCACGCGACATCGCAGTACTCGACGTATAGTGCGCTCTATCAGCTCTATGCAGTCAATACGTTACAGGTATAGACCAATGACAGCACCAGACACAGTGAATGCATAACATACCTGCAATTGCTCTTCAATCTCATGCACGCTCAAGCTCCCCACCGGCACATCCGTCTCACCCTTGACAGCTGCAGCGGTCACATTCCATGCTAGGACTCCAACAAAGATGGCCAAGGACAGCAGGGTCCTGTTGCGACGCGACACCATGATGGACGCGCGTGGACTGAGGCAGTTAGGAAACCCTTGACCTGGAAATAGAGTGCGTGGGCCAGGGAAGCTGTGACGTTTCAGGGGTGTGCTGATGAGCCCGCAGTTTCGGCTGCGCGACTGCACCGCTTTATCGATAAGCTAGCGCCGACTCCAAAAATTTGGAGACATTGTGACCGGCTTCAACCAGGACTGTCGCAGAACAACACCAAACACAAATACCCGTCCAAAGTTCTAGAACAATACAAGATGGGTCGCGAACTCCAGAAAAAGAAGAACAAGTCATCCATACCGAAAAAGCGCCAGAACGGACCGTCGAAGAAGAAGATTCTGCAGAACCCAATTATTGCGAAGCACTGGTATGCACATACCCCCCCTTTCTACAAATACTCGCTAATGGCTGCTTGACAGGAACCAGCAAGAGACTCTATCACAAAACTACCGTCGTCTGGGGCTTACATCGCGCCTCAATCACGCAACAGGTGGCACGGAAAAGACGATCGCACTCCTTGGCCTCAACGATGCAAAGTCCACACGCGCCGATGCCCCAGTCGGTAGTACTGCGAATGCCTTGAACATCGTATCGAAAGCGCCACAAACGTTTGATGTCGAGGAGCTCGAGGTAGAGCGCGATCCAGAGACTGGTGCGATCCTGCGAGTGATTGGTGGACAAGAAGAGAACGACAATCCACTGAACGATCCACTCAATGAGCTTGACGAGGAAGATGGCGAGGAGTGGAACGGCTTCGCGATGGTGCCAGAGCGGTCAGACGGCGAGCCAGTCAACCCAGTCATACAGCAGCTCGAGGAAGCTGCGAGGAATGGTGCGAGGAAGGCGCCACGGAAACAAAGTCAAAGAGAGGAAGAGTGGTTAGAGAAGCTAGTCTCGAGATATGGCGACGACTACGGCAGGATGGCTAGGGATAGAAAGCTCAATCCCATGCAGCAGACCGAGTCGGACATCAAGAAGCGGGTGAAGAAGTGGAAGGCGTCGCAATCGTCGGCATGAAGCGAGTCACTTCACTTCGTGTTCTGAAGCACAAAAGCTTCTCATGGGAGCATCACAGCATATCTGGCGTTCATGGCGCGTAGCCCTATGAGGCTTCATACCGGGAAGGCTGACGTTTGTCGGCGTATAGAATCATGTTGCGGCTCGGCCCTATTCTAAGTAGTTGTGGCGAGACGCATCTTCCGTCTCAATGTTGCACGTTCCAACTTTCTACCGTGTAGCTGACGTGCCAAGAGTTCCTTCCATTTTCCTTCAAGTCACTCGATCACGACTTCCCGTGCTCACCTCACGCCACTTGCATCATTGGCACCTGGACTTCGACATGCCACACCCGCAGGAAGTCAATCATGAGCAGGGTGCGCGTACCTGCAGCCGACTGAGATAGACTTCTGGTGTCGACCCATCCAACATATCTACAAATGACCCAAGCTCCGGATCACTATCGACAAAACGTAGCGGACACTCAACTATTTAAGATCAGGGACATGAAATGTACGAGACGAATGCTGGTGGGGCGGCATGCACCTCGACCCAAGACCGATGCGGCTCTAGTTCGGATGATGCGGGCGACGAACACAATCGCCAAGGGCAGTACTTCTCAGGTGTCGTGCAATCGTATTTGCCTCCTCAAGTTCTTCCCAATGTTGATGCTCTTCGGGGCCAAACCAGGATGGTCTTGACATCCGCATCCAGGTCACCTGATGCCGTTGCAGCCCTGGACAACACCATGTAACCACGGAGTGTCTAAAACCGACGAGCCTGCGAATCGCACCAATAATCGACCGTGATGTGTTCAGATTGCCCAATTATCTGGAGATTCCCCATAGCTTCTGGAACACGTCCCTCACCGGAAGTACGCGGAACCAAAACTTGATTCACAAATAAGATCTCGAGATCACACAAAGGCTTGCATCAGTAAGCTTAGCAACTCCGCATCTTTCGTCATCACGGACTGGCACTGTTGTCCAATCAGTCGTACGTCCCTCGGTTGATTATCACACTGTGGGGTAGCAATGTCAACTCCACACAACCATCATGCCATTGAGCCTGGGTCGTATATCGACAAAGGCACTGGACAAAAGCGTACTGTCGCTACTGACTCTGCAATGAAGCAGATTAGGTCGATGCAAACTCATCTCGCGATAGCCTCGGATTGCAAGTGAGCCTTGTCGATTTGCAGAATATCACCCAGTCGCGTGATGCTCATCGCCAACCCCCCAGATCACTCTTCCGCGACATTCCGCTCCACAGCATTCCCAATCACGTCGCGCAGATTCAACGGCTGTCATCTTTGTCTGACCTCGTGCCCATGGGGAAACAGCATGCAGTCAGCAAGGAAAGCCCAAGATGCCGAATGCTGTTCCAGGGTATCCATATAAAAGAGTCGATGCCTGACCCATCAACCGGGCTCTGTGTACAAGTAACCTGGACCAACATAACACTCAAATGAAGATTACGAATCCTCTTACGAGGTGGAAGGAGAACCACTCAGTCGAGAAGAGCACGAGATGGGTGGGAGAGCATGAGGGCTATGATACTACACCCCTTCCTCGATTGACATGGAAGGGTTTCTGGATGGGTATACTGGTGTCGATGGGTGAGTTACACTCGCGGCCGACGAGAGCTGTTTGCTGATAACCACAGGTGGCGCCGTCTTCGGATACGTACGTTGATCTTGCAGATACTCCGCATGGTTGGCGATACTGACTTCTTTGCAGGACACTGGTCAGATCTCTGGCTTCCTCGCTATGCCAGACTTTCTGCGTCGTTTTGGTCAACGCCACGACAATGGAACATACTACTTTTCCAATGTTCGCTCAGGTCTAATTGTTGCGCTACTTTCAATTGGTACGCTCTTCGGTGCTTTGGTGGCTGCACCAATCGCAGACAAAATCGGTCGTCGCTTCAGCATCACTTTCTGGTGCATCATCGTTACAGTCGGTGTTATCGTGCAGATCTCTTCCACGGATAAGTGGTACCAAATCATGATGGGTCGTTTCGTGGCTGGCTGGGGTGTTGGAGCGCTTAGTTTACTCGTCCCGATGTACCAGGTAAGCACCAATATGTCTTCATCAAGAAGAGAGTAGCTGACAACATATAGGCCGAAACTGCCCCTCGACACATTCGTGGCGCGCTCATTTCGACGTACCAGCTGATGATCACCTTTGGCATCTTCCTAGCTGCCGTCTTCAACTATGCTGCTGAGCGTCACCAATCTGGCAAATCTGCATCGTGGCAGATCACCATGGGCCTGACCTTCTTCTGGGTTTTGGTACTGGGCATCGGCATTCTGCTCTTCCCAGAGACCCCACGCTTCAATCTCCGCCACGGCAAGGTCGATAAGGCGAAGGAGACAATGACCGGTGTATACGGGGTGGGAGAGAATCACTACAGCATCCAGATGGAGCTTGAAGAAATGAAGGCGAAATTCGAAGCCGAAGATTCAGTCAAACAAAATCCAATCCAGGAATGGATCAACATGTGGAAAGCGCCAAAGATGGCGTACCGTATCGTGATTGGTATGGGACTGCAGATGTTCCAGCAACTTACCGGCGCCAACTACTTCTTCTACTATGTAAGTACCCAACCGTCAAACTAATATAAGAGATTCGCTGATGATGATCAAAGGGTACCGTCGTCTTTCAAGGGACCGGTATCAACAACTCCTATGTCACCCAAATGATCTTGGTAAGTCTCCACTGCCTCATCTGACATGTCGTCATCATGCTAACAACCGCTAGAACGGCATCAACTTCGGCGTCACATTCTACGGCCTCTACATCGTCGAACACTACGGCCGCCGCAAGTCTCTCATGGCCGGCTCAGCATGGATGTTCATCTGCTTCCTCATATTCGCTTCCATCGGCCACTTCTCGCTCGACCGTCAAACGCCCCAGAACACCGAAAGCTCCGCAACAGCCATGATCGTCTTCGCGTGCTTCTTCATCTTCGGGTTCGCGACGACTTGGGGCCCGATGATCTGGACTATTTGCGGTGAACTATATCCATCGCGCTACCGTGCGAAGGCCATGGCGTTGTCCACTGCGTCCAATTGGCTGTGGAATTTCTTGCTGGCGTTTTTCACGCCGTTCATCACGGGCGCGATTGACTTCCGATACGGCTACGTCTTCGCAGGGACGAACGTCATCGGCGGCTTGCTTGTGTACTTCTTCGTCATCGAAGGCCAAGGCCGCACCCTCGAGGAAATCGATACCATGTACCTCATGGGCGTCAAGCCGTGGGAGAGCGCCAAGTGGGTTGTACCGCCGCTAGAGGAGTTGACGGGCAAGTTGAGGGATAGACTGGAAGCGACGAATCCGGAGTTGGCTATTAAAAAGGAGAGGACGGCTAATGGTAATGGAGCTAGTTTGGCGAATGGAGTAGAGGTGGGTGAGGGTGTGAGGGCTGAGGAACATAGAGAGGGGAGCGAGGATGCGTTGCGGGAGAAGGAGGAGACGGAGGTTTAGTGCCTTTGATGAGTGGTATTGATGAGATGGTTCGCGGTGAGGCGAATTGTCTCGGGTAAGGTTCTGGAGATGTAATGTTGTGTGTTAGTATTGCAGTACCTAATAATCTCCTTATTCTGCTCAAATACCTCCGATAGGTCCAACATCTTTACGACTTCTCTATCGCTTTCTCTTCATACACATGTTTCCGTTCCTGCGAGCTCGCTGTCGTGCGTGCCTGCCATCTCAAGTTGTGCCAAGATCTTTCTGCCGACCTACAAAAGTCATGACTTGGGTTTCATGCCTTTTCAATCCCGCAGTCGACTGTTTGTACTCTCTTCGGACGACTGTATATACTCTTTTGGGTCATCAAAACTTTATTTACCCACCACGTGGGATGCTACGTTCGGACAGGCCGCCCTCTGACGTAGCCCAAGACCGCACTACCAGCGCCAAGACCATGACGATCATCTGATTAGATACGCCCATGAGGGAAGGAAGCACACAAGCATTCCTTCATGCCCAAACTTTCCGCATTTTCGGCCCTCGGGCCCAATAGCGCGTTGTGATATAAGCCGGCGCTCGTGGCGTAAAGGTTCTGCAGGTTAAGTGTAACCTTGGACGCGGTAAGGTCTTGACGGACGGTTTCGGTGACCCCAACTGGTCAGAGTGCCGGTATTGACGCTAGCCAGAGACGACGATCAGATAAAGTGGGAAAGGTTCTTACGCTTTCGGTGTGCTGGGAGGCGAAGTTCGAGTTTATTTTCGACCTTACTCTATCGTTTCCAAAGCAAAAGTCGAAGAATATCAAGAGCCTGGAATCGATCATGAGGAACAGCTTGAGGCCGACCAATGGCAACGTCACGCACAACACTACCCCTGACCCTTTCGGAAGAGATGCGGATCTAGGTCGCGATGTGTATCACAGCGACGCAGATGACACTGCAAGCGACCTCAGTGAAAAACAGGCGGGCGTGAAGCGCATTGAAGGCGTGAGCAGGGCTTGGACGAAGACGAGCTTGATCATTGCATATATTGCGTATGGCAATTTTGCAGCATTCTTAAGAGACCAGAGAGCTGATTGCACACCAGACTTCTACTCATTGCCAGCATTACATCTCTGGAGATCCAGGTCACGAGTCTGCTCACACCGTATGCAACCAGTGCTTTCAAGGCGCACTCACTGGTTTCAACTATTGCGGTCGTGCAGAACGTGGTAAGCTGTGAGTTCTTCAAAACCAGCATTTCGTACCTGCTGCTCACACTCATCTAGCGGTTATCAAACCTCCTTTTGGCAAAATCGCCGATGTTTTCGGCCGGCTTGAATCCTTCACAATCGCCATCATCCTCTATACCGTGGGCTACATCCTACAGGCCTCGTCCGCCAATGTGCGCACCTTTGCTAGTGCGCAAATCTTCTGGTCCACTGGCTACAATGGCGTTCAAATGCTCACGCAGATCTTTGTAGCGGATACTTCGGACTTGCTTAATCGTGCCTTGCTCTCCACGCTCTTTGACGTTCCATTCCTGTGGACTGTCTGGGCTGGTCCAGAAATTGGCAATCGCATCCTGGAGACGATCTCGTGGCGATGGGGGTATGGTATTTGGGCCATCATTCTGCCTGTCTTCTTCGTCCCGCTATTTGTGAGCCTGTTCATGAATCAGTGGCGTGCGAAGAAGATGGGCTTTGATATGCCGAGTCCATTCCGGGGTAATTCCGTCATGCAAGTCTTCAAGAACTTATGGTTCGATCTCGACCTCTTCGGACTACTGTTGCTGGCTGCAGCAATTTCGCTGATTCTGCTGCCACTTACGCTTGCACCGAATGCGAGCGGTCAATGGCGTAACGCGAGCATGATTGCAATGCTCGCAGTTGGCGCAATCGCTTTACTCGTCTTCCCGTTCTGGGAAAACAGCAAGAAGCTCGCGCCGAAAGCTTTCTTCCCGCCGGCACTATTCAAGAATCGCACCGTGGTTGTGGGCAGCTTGATCGCCTTCTTCTACTTCAGTAAGCTCTCCTTCAATCGATCTGTTACCTTCACAAACTGATTGAACCTTCCAGTGGCATTCTATCTCTCCGTCTTCCCCTACTTCTACTCCTACCTCGTAATCGTGCAAGGCAAATCCGCAGTCGCAGCCGGCAACGTCACACGAGTCTTCAGCTTCGCCTCAACAATCTCCTCCATCGTCGTCTCCCTTATCATCAAATACACAGCGCACTACAAGTACTACGTCACTTTTGGCGCATGCATCTACCTCATGGGCATGGGTCTCATGCTCGCCTACCGCAGCGCAGACGCTAGTACCGCAACCATCGTCGGCACGCAAATCGCAGTCGGCATCGGAGGCGGATGGTTGAACGTCCCCGTCCAGCTTGCTGTCCAAGCAAGCGCATCGCATCAACAAGTCGCAGCTGTGACAACAGTGTGGTTGACTATTCTCGAAGTCGGCGGTGCGGTTGGAGCGGCGATCTCGGGTGCTATCTGGTCGACATACGTTCCTGCGAAATTACAGGAATACCTCCCTGCTGGTGTCGCGTATGCACCCATATACGGTGACATTCTCACATCTGGAAACTACACGCTGTACCCAGCTGGGAGCGAGACAAGAGTTGCGATCAATAGGGCGTATCAGGAGACGATGCGGTATTTGTTGATTGGGGCGTTGTGTGCGAGCGCGCCAATACTGCCGTTATCCTTCTTCTTGAAGAATCATAAGCTGGATCGGATGGAGCAGCCA
Source organism: Setomelanomma holmii (assembly GCA_010015745.1). Taxonomy (NCBI): domain Eukaryota; kingdom Fungi; phylum Ascomycota; class Dothideomycetes; order Pleosporales; family Phaeosphaeriaceae; genus Setomelanomma; species Setomelanomma holmii. The sequence goes on from ML978243.1 coordinate 38,322, forward strand.
GTGGAAGGGTTGGTAGTTGGACGGACGGAGCTTGTGGTGGGTGCGAGTGAGGGTGTTGAGGAGAGGGTGTTGAGGGGAAGGGGGTGGAAGGTGTGGAAGCGATGATATTGTGCACGATCTCTGGTGGAGTCGGGTATGAGTGATATATAATACGTGTGAAGAGGCAAAAGTAATGATTATTGATGAGATGTGGTTTCAGTTCAGGTTGGTGGAATGAAGCCTCAGCGCGAGCGACCTGAAAGGTAGGAAGGTACTGTGGTAATTAGTGACCATGTATATATTTTTGTGAGGTACTTGTCTAGGAGTTACCAAAGCGCGGTGAGTGTATTGAGATGGAAACAGGCAAAGCCCAAACAGGCTCCATAGCCGAGGACAGGGACAAGTATCGAACAGTAAACAAGCCAACTGTCTTGTGCAGTGCCCGCGCCTACATCTTGCCATGACTGTGTACATACGGAGCCTACTGCTCGAAGCGATTATGGTTTGGGCGCCTGCTCAACTACCTTACCTCAAACCGCCCGACCTACTACCGGCCTCTCTACCTAGCGAATCTTGTTTCTTCGAATCAACAGCCGTATTTCGGAACGATACATCCTATCACAGGGTGGTTGCGGTCGAGCCTTACTTCATTGTCAAATACGGGCGGGGTGTCAAAGAGATCAAAGGCCAAGTACTTCTGTTTCTCGAGCACCACCTAGAAGTTTGCTTTAGCCTGCCGAAAATCTACGCAATGTATCGTATCGCAAGTACGGGCCATGTCTGCCTGATCATGCAGCGCATGCCTGGCGTGTCACTCGATCAATTGTGGCCTACCCTAAAGGACTTCGAGAAATCCGTCATTTGTGCGAAATTGAATGGAATTATCACATCAATCCGAAGCATCCCAGCTCCTCCGTTCTACGGAAGTATTGACCAAGGCCGATTTCACCATTATCTGTTCTATAGCGCCGTTGTTGACAAGGAAATATGTGGTCCATTCGACTCAGAAGACCAATTCAATGCGGCACTGGTAGAGCGACTCCGGTCTGCTTGGGCACAAATGAAGAAGCATAGTTTTAAGGCAGACTTCTATGAGAAAAATCTTAGAAGGGCATTAGTTGGTCATAAGCCTGTTTTCTCGCATTCGGATCTACAAAGAAAGAACATGCTGATACACTGGGATACAATGCAGGGCTTAACGGTCAGCCTGGTTGATTGGGAGGAGGTTGGCTGGTTCCCAGCTTATTGGGAGTACTTCACTGCTCTGCAAGGTGTACAATGGGATGACGACTGGTCCCAGCGTATCGAAGAAATAACAGAACCTTGGCTCAGCAAAGCGGCAGTCATGAAAATGGTGCATCAAGACCTCATATTCTGAGCATTGATGTTAGCATTTGCTGGCTCTCTGATATGTCTCAGCTTCCTAAGCACAGAACCATCGAACGGAATTCTTCCACGGGAAGCCGAATCTAGAATGCACGAGTAATACAAGTCACGATCCCTCCCGAGGTTCACAACAGCCTGTCTCAACTTTCAACCATACTTCACAAAGTCGCGTTGTAGTTGGCCACTCGTTTCTTGGGCATATCACTGCCAAACCCAGTCCTGCCCGTTCCAGTAACGGTAACGCTTTCGATCTTCGTCCCATACCCAACCTGTACTCGCCGCTGCAGCGGCGGTCCCGACTTGGGTAGTCTGCGCTTGGCTACTACCTCCCCCTAGCGGAGCTTGATCTAGATAAACAAGGCTTTAAAGCCGTACCCACTCGGAGACTTCGACGCATGTCACAACAGGATAAGAAGATTCTTAAATTCCAAAGATAGCATGTTTAGCTTTTATTGCAGTCTTTAGAACCTCCGAGCTGGGCTGTCACGATCAAGCCCTACGCCACTTGACCAAGAGCTACCAAAAAGGTACAGTGTGCCGAATAGGCATACTGGGCGTAGGATAGCATATGTACTCGTTATGTGGGCCGAATAGACTTCAATTATAGACTAACAGGGGTATAATGTAAAGTAGTGTAAGAGCCCTCCATCAAAAATGTGAAAAGCATATGTTAGAACTTGTTGAGAATACGTGGGATCAGTCCAGGTTGGTGGAAGGAAGCCTCAGGTCCCCATGCGGTGAGCGTGGCTGGCGACCTGGTGGGCAGGAAGGTACCATGATGGACGCTACTGTACTCAGCTTGTGAGGATGTACACAACACGATAGTCAAGACAATACGTTGAAGCCACCCCACCTTGTCCCTCTCCTTACTCAGTTATCCATGGTAGTCATACTACTAGAGGGACCTTGTTCCAATAGAACTACGTATTATTTTAGTTGAATGCCAAATAGCGATAGATTATACAGTAGAGATGAAATTCTAGATAGTCATATCTTAATAGAAGCAAAGGAGAGAAAATGAGATGCTGAAAGGACGATTCTATTCCTGCACAGTGTGTTTTCCGTTACACAGGGATGGACATTAGATGCTACTGCACTCTGCGGGAAGATACACAACACACGAAGAGAGAGTAAAAGACAATACGCTGAGCCACTCTACCTCCTCCTACTCGGTTATCCATAGTAGTCATACTACTAGAGGGACCGTGTCATCAACTGAACCTCGCTGTATATCCAACGTTAAGTCCAGACGATCGACACCACATGTTTTGACTGTCGCATGACGAACGAGCTGGGAGACGATGCTGCAGCTGACAATGGCGATGCACACGCGCCAGTATCTCAGTATCTGGCTCTCCGCCTATCTTGCATTAGTCTACTTGTCATGCCCATTTCGAGGCCGAGATCGAAGTTCGAGTAACATATTCGGGAAGATCACATTCACAATGTCGCGTCGAAGTTGTCATTGACACAAAGTGCTAGAGCAACTTTGTACTCACGTGAAATTCCCGTCACTGAACAATGGGGTGTCTTTGTATCCCGCTTTGTGCTATTGTGTTCCTGATTACAAAGAAGTGGACTTTGCACGAGAACAATTCGTGATGCCGTCTTCCACATGCCATTTTAGTATCTTCAATACCGAGTAGGATTTGCGAACACGGTCCGATGTATCATCATGGCACGAGGCAATCCACACAACCCACCATTTGCAACTGCAAAGCCGTACTTTCGACACGATGCGCTCGCATTCAGACCGGCGAGTAGGCCCACATGGACTGAAAGTAAGTTTCCCTGGACGACAAGATCGAGCAAAAGGTACTGAGAAAATGTCAGCGGAACTACGTCACACGATTGAGACGATATGGTGGGGAGATGCTGCAGTTCAAGCTTATTATATTGGTGTAAGGGGCAATGCCGCACTCCCGGGATGTGATGCTCATACAGCTACTGTGTTTCCACAACATCCGTATCTACAGGTCGATGCAAATACAGCAAAGATTACTCGTTTACTTCCGCCGCAAAGAATCGCGGCTGGTAATCAGATCCCAGCAGGTTTAGGTCCAGCAGTCGCAGGAGGTCCAGCAGTGCCAGGAGGTCCAACAGCTCCAGCACCACCTCCGAGACCGATCAACAATGATCCATTTGACGTCTGGTCTGCACAGCCTTGGAATGCAGAAGTAGACGACGGATCAATTTTCGGCGCTGGTGATACCCGAGTACATGGAGAACATTTGAGAACCGACCCTTGGAAACCCAACTGGATCAATACAAGACCGCTCCAATGTGGTGTCGCAAACGAGGACAACTGGGATGAAGCGCGGTATCTTGGAAGCGGGAGCTTATGGCATCGCGGGAATGTGGTGCAGAAGGGAGAACCATAATAACATCGTAAACGTGAGTAACGTCCCTCACTGCGTAGCGAAACACACTGTGGGGCGAGAAAAATGAAGGGTATTTTGACTTTCAGCAACCGGAAAGCCCATGCGCACGACGAATATTGCTATAATTCTACAAGGATAATCTGCTGTAGCTAATTCTGAATGTCTATGTTCGACTTTGCCTAAAGATTACGTTTTCATCGTCGCGGGTATTTTACCGTAAAGGGTGTGTGGCTGTGCCGATTGCCGTTCGGACTATCATTAAATCCGACCTCGGGATTGGGATGAGACATGGCTTGGCGCACGTTTAGTCAGCCAACGCGTTTCCACGAAACCAGCTTCGACAAAGTGAGTCCAACACAGTTCAAGTTGCAGTCCAATGCACAGCCATACCGTCACGTCGCCCCAACTGCCAAGATCCGCCGTTATCCCCTCCGCTGACCGATGGAACGACCGCATCGAGCCCACCACGTCCTCATGCTTCTCGAGTCCACCGGCGCCGATTCCTAGACTAAGCCGCAGCGAGCTCTAATCTCGGCTCGTTAAATGGGCATTTGATGTGATGGGAAGGATGCAAGTTAAGATAGAGTGCGGCAGGTGCTCCGGCAACTAGGTTCAAGCGCTACGAGCAAAACGTCGGCGTTGCAAGGCACATACAAAGGTGGAAAGGCCCTGCATGCTTCCGTGATACTGTTGTCGTACAGTCAAACAACAAACGGCGTCTTGCGTGAGCACTACAATCGTTGAGGTCGTGGAGAGGTGCTTCAATTCGATAATTGAGGGTCGTGAGGAGTTTTGGCTTGTACATGTTCGTGAGGGATGAGTAAATTGCTGTGATGGTGGCCATGCTTGGCAAGACGCTACGCTATCGAGAGCTGCGTACAGCACTCTTCTCTTTAGCCATATCTACAAAACATCGCCTCCGGCGCAAGGTCCTGGCCAGAACGGGTCGGCCGTCCTCCCTACTAGCGTCATCGAAGGAGTTCACCAGTTTAACGAGGCTGGAGTGGCGAATCTTCAATGCGTACGCCGCCCAAGACACAGCAGCCTCGCCACCAACCGATCAGTATAATTGTGTAATACGAATGTTAAACAGCGGATAAGCGCCGAGGACACCACAGCTGACCTTATCGATAAGGTGTGGCGCAACAGAATCCGGACTCAAAGCAGCTGCACAGCCTTGCTGCGGGCCGCATTCCCCAGCCTGACACTCTCTCTTCAGCTCCTCTGCCTGTCCAATGTCGCCATCCTCTCACTCCACAGCTCCTTCAGAAGTCGCCGTCTTCCCTACATGGACCCGCTTAGTGTTACAGCTAGCATTATCGCTATCCTTTAGCTCTCGAGCAAGGTTGTAGGATATCTAACCGACGTCAAAGATGCCTCGAGAGAGCGCGCAACGTGCGCTGTTGAGGTCTCGAACCTGCATAGTCTCCTTCTTAATCTGAGGTTCTACCTGGAGGAAGGAAACGCCAACACGCCGTGGCACGCCGCCGTCCGAGCCCTCGCAGTTGAGAACGGGCCGCTCGACCAGTTCAAGCAAGCGCTAGAAACGCTGCAGACTAAGATGACAGATAGAGGTCGACTAAAGAAGGCTGGAGATATCCTTTTGTGGAAGTTTAAGAAAGAGGAGGTGGAAGGCATATTGGGTCGAATTGAGCATTTGAAGACGCTAGTTGAGATCACTCTACAGAGGGACCACTTGTGAACTTTATGCTAGCACCATAGAGCAGCACTACCTACGTGTATAAGCAAGCTCTCTCAAGCTATAAAAGGCGACACTCAAATGATTAAAGACGACACTAACAGCATCAAATCCAACCTCAACTCCATTCGGACGCAAGGAGACAACGCGGAGCACCGCCGGCTTCTAGAATGGATATCATCTACAGACTACCCCGCACAACAATCTGACATCATAAAGCGCAGACAGGAGGGAACAGGCCATTGGTTTCTAGCCGCGCCTCAGGTGGCCACTTGGCTCAGTGAACACGGGGCAACACTCTTCTGCCCAGGAATTCCTGGAGCCGCCAAGACCATAGTAGCGGCCATCGCGATCGACTTTCTATTGAGATCATTGCAGAGCAGCTCACATGGAGTTGCTTACGTGTACTGCAACTACAAGGCTCGGGAGGAGCAGGATACTTCCAGGATGTTGGCAGCTATCCCCAAGCAGCTGGTGCAGGGGCGAGAGTCGCTAATGGGGCCGGTGGAACGGTCGCACAGACAGCATGCTGACAAGGGAACCAGGTCATCGCCTGATGAGGTCTCTAGCGCACTCCGGGATGTACTTGCACATTACTCTGCCGTCTATATTGTGATCGATGCTGTAGATGAATGTCAGGACACCGACGGCACTTGGCGCCAGTTTCTGGCCAAAATCCGCGATCTCCAGGTGGGACAGGACATTCGCCCGATGGCTACCTCGCGTTTTGTTCCAGAGATTGTGGACGTGTTAAATGAAGCGCTGAAGCTAGAGATACAGGCTAGTAAGGAGGATGTGAGCCGATTCGTAGCCGGCCAGTTATATCGACTGCCGAGGTGTATTAGGCGCGACCCTGCGCTGCAAGAGATTGTACAGGAAAAGATCGTGGCGGCAGCGGATGGCATGTATGCTTTTCCTGGCTAACTTTTAATATAACGCAGACTTACGCGTTCTTAGGTTTCTTCTTGCTAGCCTCTACACTGACTCGCTTCTAGACAAGAGAACAGCGAAGGACGTGAAGTCAACGCTAGCTAAGCTCTCGAAAGACTCAGCCGCACTTGACGAAGCATACGAGGAAGCTATCCAACGCATAGAAGGCCAGTTAAGCGGAGATTACGAACTAGCTAAAAAGGTACTGTCGTGGATCACGTATGCGAAAAGACCGCTTACCACGACGGAGATGTGCTGTGCTCTGGCAGTAGAGCCGGACGAGGCGGAGCTCGATCCCGAGAACATACCTGATGTTGAGGACCTATTATCCGTGTGTGCTGGACAGGTCGTTGTTGATCGAGAAAGCGCTGTCATCCGTCTTGTGCATTACACCACCCAAGAATACTTCGAACGTATCCGAGATGCATGGGATCCAGGCGCTCAACTGCACATTGCCTCCACATGGCTCACCTACTTATCATTCAGCATATTCAAAACTGGGAGCTGCTCCTCTGACCAAGAGTTTGAAGAGAGGCTTCAAGAAAGCCAATTCTTAGACTATGCTGCTAAGCACTGGGGAGTGCATGCGGTAACAGTGGAAGATCAGATATGTGAGCTAGCCTGCTCATTTCTTTCCCATAAAGAATTGGTCTTTTGCGCTGCGCAGGTACTCTTACGTCCAACGTATGGGTATAGGGATTATAGCCAGGAATATCCTAAGAACAGCACGGGATTGCATCTTACAGCACGATTCGGATTACCAATTGTATTAGAGGCACTGCTTCTATACCAAGTAAGGGAGACAGCACTCGTATTAGAAAGAAGAGATAGCAACGGCCAGACTCTCCTATATCTTGCGGCAGAACATGGACATCAAAGAACGGTGAAACTGCTGCTCGATGCAGGCGCAGACGTCAGCGCGGAGGGTGGAGAATACGGCAACGCACTCCAAGCAGCTTCACAACAAGGCGACGAGCAGGTAGTAAAGCTGCTACTAGACGCAGGCGTCAACGTTGATGCGCAGGCTAGAGATTACGGCAATACACTCTACGAGGCTTCATACAGAGGCCACGAGCAGGTGGTGAAGCTGCTGCTCAACGCAGGCGCCGACACAACGTAGAGTATGAGCTAAGTTTTAAAGCTGCGCACCCTCAAACCATGATTAGCTCTGCGCACCGCTAATTATGTAACTCACGATTTAGCTTTAGCGCGCAGGTCTACTATATTTAGAATATATTTCTTACGAATACAACATTCTCTCCTACATATTATTATTCTCTCTTATATGTTATTATGCTCTCTCTCTCTCTCTCTCATAGATGGCCAGGGATCAGCATAACTATATGCTGTATAAAGTCGCCACAGAGAAGCTTCGAGCATACTCTAGATTCAAGTGGTGGTGAGATGGCTACTTCTAGAACTACGTACGCGTTGAAGATTCGCCAATTCAGCATCGTTAAATTGACGAACTGGTGCATGCGATGTTGGGGTTGGGCGAGTCAAATCTACGTCAATAGTTTGTCTATTTGTATGGAGCCTGACCCACAGACCGGCGGCACCGTAGGCACCAACGCCTAATAGTTTGGTACCGTGCCCAGTCACTATTGTTCGTTCCTGGCTGGCGCGTCCTTGAGTCCAATAGACTCGTGATTTCGTCGGCGTTGCCGTCTTTCACTTGCATTTATCGAACTTGGGGAAAGTTGGGTCTGTCGCCCAAGGCAAGGGTGGCCAGAAATCATAGGGTCGTCAATCCGCCTGGGCCGCACCAGTTGGGCCCACCGGCCCGATGTGTTGGTGCTGGATAGGTGCCATACCAACATGCTGGATAGGCGCGGGCGCTGGCGCTGGTACCGGAATAGCGCTATAACCCCGAGCGTGGTTCGCATCGGCTTGAGAGTAGGGGTTGGCGTGTATTGGGTTTGGGGCGGGAAATCCAAGGGCCGCGGCTCGATTCCTATGATGAGGATAATGGGCTCTCACGGCAGCACCGCCGTGCCATGAGGTTGCAATGGTATGTCTCCTGTCGTCTAAACATCCAAATTAGAAATTATTGGCAAAGTTCGGGACTCAAAATTTACTAGAGCATCTAGGTCCAGGACGCCATCAGGATGCTCCTGAGGGATGTATGCCTCCAGCGAAGAGTCTCGGTGGCCTTCAAGAGTAGATGGACCTTCAGAATCAGTGTCATTGGCATGGTGCACCACTGCAGGAGTCAGCGGCGGAGTTGTTTGGCTGCCAGTTCTACTCCGCCCGCACAACATCTCTGCTTGTGCATGGCTGGCTGAGGAGAGGGTGGAATAGAGCTGAGCAGGCCAAGACTTTGAATCTCGTTGGAAACGTAATGGTTTCTAACAGTGCGATGTTCAAGCCATACCCTGAAAATAGTATTGACAACTTGCTCCGAATTGCTTTCAGACCATACAAATGCGCAACTACACGGTATTGGCCGCCTTTTGTCCATGCCCGTCTGTCCGCTTCCATGAATGCCAGTGTATCGCGGCGGAATTATTGGTATGTTGGGCGAAGCGGCGGAAGCATGACGTCGAGGCTGGATAGGAAGCTACTGGCGGCGTGACTACTTTTGCGGCGTACTTCCTAGTTGTGCGTGAGTAGGTCTTGAAAGTGATGCGCAGCTGGTAGCATTATGGAAGTTGCTGTCACGAAGCAATATAACCCACGAAACCGCGGAGTGCGAGCGTTGGCAAGTGCGTAACTTAGACCTGGGAATTGAACAGAAGGATTTGAAGTGAACTCTTCCACATCGGAAAATAACATGATTCGTCGGACCTGGAGCGGGCTGCAACCTCTCGCCGGGGGGGAAGGGTGTTCGGAGCTAATGAGGCGCCTCTGGGCGCCCATGGTTTCCTCACGGATAACATAGATTTCATTCTCGCAATTGTATCCATCATATCAGTTGCAGCTGGCTATCCAATATGACGATTCATAAATGGACCAAATGCCACCCATCTGTCGCATTGTGAACGCGCCGCACAAAGCATTGCTTGGTCTCCAATCAGGGACGTGTGAGTTGCGTAGACGATGACATGGTGGCCACAAGCTCCTGATCGCTGATTTCGAGATCTGGTGTGGATGATCGTGGAGTGTAGTAAAGACGCTGATGAAGCAGGGTGAAAGACGTGTCGCAAGAGACAACGGAAAACGCGACGAAGCTCGGGCCACTGTCCTTATCTAATCGCAACCTACTCTTTTTGGCATTGATCACGGATGACGCCTCTGAGTTTCAAGGTGAGTCTCCAAAAATAGCACGAAGGCATTTTCAACATCATAAGCGCGCTTCGGATTGACGATGGCAAGACTGTCGAAGCATTGCGAAGAGTGAGCCCCTGAGCTACTTGAAGCACCCAGCAGTACCCGCTTAGTTACGACGGATGCGAACTTCCAACCATGCCGTTCAGAATGCGACCGCAGGGAGATCCCTTTCTGGAAGCACCAGCTTTGACCATTTCCACACCTTCTGATTTCAAGATGCAAGATGCGAGATTACTCCCGTCAACGATCAATTGTGCGACCTTTGGCATGATTAGCTTAGGGATTCCTCACATCGCCTGCCAGAACCTCTACCGCACATATTCACCTCCGATGGGACACTAGAGCCTCTATCTCGAAATATCATTCGAGGAAGCGCGTATACCTTCACACAGCTTAAGAAAGCTGCTTATGTGTAGCATATAGCTGCTAGGAGGCCTTGAGTGCCATATGAACATGTCGCTAGCCTAGCCAACAAGCGCGAGAGCCTTCAGCCATGTCCCAACGGAGATGAGAAGGTGTGGTACCTCTCCGTCTTGGCCTCAACCTCGACCTCGATGCCCCCCGCAGTATTGATCTCAGCTCGGGGGATAGTGGTGAGCCGCGAGCATCGACAGCGTCCTACGTTGCATACAGAAATGTCGGTGCAAATGCATTCGCAGATTAGCATATGCTTTCGCTTTCTTCGTGCGACAGAGGTCTCGCACAATTTTGTTCCCCCCGCCACCGCTGGCGGACACAGAGATAGCGAAGCCGAGCATAACGAGTGCAGTAGTGGATTTCATAGTGCACGTTTGGGTGATGCTTAATGAAGCAAACAACTTGAATGGAATTCGGGGCTTTATGAACACCTTTGAGCATGGGATGGGGCATGCATGGATTATGGCTTCGCTGATCAGGGAAACTTCAAGGCGGCATACTGCCACAACATTCTGGCGTTCGGCCTCCGCCTCATTTAATAGTGAAACCTGTTTTGTTGTCGTGTGCCGTGACGCATGTAGACACAGTGGTGAACAAAGACTGTTCAGACGTCATTGTGGTTCCTGTCGGCAGACATCAGTACTTAGCGAGGTCATCACTGATGAGGGACTTTGCTTGTTGCACGCAATGAACTGTGCCACCAATATCATTCCTAACCACAGGCGCCATTAAGACAAGGTAGCGAGCGACAAGATTTGATGAAAGGCAAACAAGGAGCGTCCTGCGGATTATATAGGAACCATCATATGAGACTTCCGTTCTTGGGATGTCGAACCGACGTTGTTCTTGAGAAGGCCGCTATGCAGTCCACTTATTTTAAACCACGATGATATTGTATAGAGTGTTCAAGTATCATTGTGCTTCGCGGTAACACAAGGCTGACTCTAGCTCTGATGGGGTGTCGTGGGAGATGGTTTCGGAGGTGGTCGAGGTGGGGCCGGGTTTGGTGCGGTCGTCGGCTCGAACTTCGTGTGCCAGAGAGGTGGGAGACGGTATGCGTAAGACTGAAGAGTTGCCGCATCTGTAAAGAGAGCAGTGAAATCAACGTATGGGAATGCGTGCAAAGAAGCATTGCAACAGACGTCTGATCGAGGCCCCGTGAGAAGGCACTCAATTACAAACAAGCAGCACAGAGCAACGTATGGATGATAGGCGTCCGCCGTGAGAACAGAACAGCCTGAGGGTGGTGGCGAGTGAAGAGCTGATTCGAGGGCTCCAAGAAAATGCTCCAACGTGGGATGGAGCAGTTCCTTGAACGGTGCGCTCAGTTCGACCAGCTCACCAGATGGTATGGACGAGTTCGTAAGCGCGCAGCATTCTGACGCCGCAGCCTCGGATTCCTGTCATGGTCAAAAGAGCTACCACGGCGCGCAGCCTCACGAAAATCTTCGACATTCGGCTTTGGGCATCAATCTCACCGAAGACTTGCGCCGCATGATCTGAATCTAATGCGCGTTGTGAATAAGAGGCATTGGTGTGGCTCAAGATGTCGGTGGATGGCTGTGATTGGCGTGTCTGTGAACGCAGTTGTCCGGTGTTGGGCACCAGCGAGGGCTAAAGTCAGGTTGCAATACTGTGCCAGCACATCAGTATTAACAAGAAGTGAGGATGCGAGAGTGATACATTGCGATGTTTGCGCACTTCTCGAAGCCCGGAGATGTCACCCGGATGAGTTTGAGAGCGATGAGGAAGGAGTGATGGAGGTTGCAGGCAACAGCTTGTTCGTGCCACGCTAGGTAACTTATGTCGCACCGCTTAATCATCCCCCGCTTCGAAGCTAAAGTTGCAACCCACTAACTTGGACACCAGAATCCGCAATGTCAGATCCAAATTATGTCGTGCAGTGGGATAATGTTCATCGGCGTTACCTTCGGCTTAGATACAATCGTGAGTTATCTTCCGTCAATTGTAGTTGCGAGGGCTGATGTGTATGGTCAGATGTGACCAGAGCATGGGATTTTAATGACTGGCTACCTGAAGGTAGCCATGCAGCCTCTATTGGAGCAAGGGAAGCTCAAAACCTCCATGAAATACAAGATCATGACGCACCGGAACGTGTTCGCCGTACTGAACGGACACCGCGACTAATACGAGGAACTTGGGAACCTGGGGGTATCCATCCGCACTACGAGAAACTCGATCCGGGTAAGTGACAAAGACATGATGATTGGTCTAACTTACCTCTCCCAGCATTTTATGTTCGCGATGGTGCCTACTTCCAAGAGGGAAAGGTAAGTGTAGAGTGACTAGAACTAGTATACTTACTGACTGTTGCAGGTCTTCGCTATTTTGTTCACGGAGGCAGCTGGCGCCAATGCTCTTAACGCTTTCACCGACTACAATACTGCGTTATCTCGAGTGAAATACCATGAGCTTGTACATACTCAAGTTCGCCGATTTGTAGTAATGCGGAGGAAACGTGAGCATTGTTATGCATGGTGAGTTCCCATTTCTGACCCGCTACAGCCGTTGACTCCTGATAGTCCGATCTTCACATACATGGAGAAAGGAACCCTAAAAAATGGAGTAAATCCAGAAGAACATGCTATTGTCTATCGCTATGGAAGCCAACCTAGACTGCTCGACGGCGAAACCGGCATGACAAAGCATCCAATTTGCGTTGTCATGAATGAGAACGAAACACTGTCTCCTGCTTCACGTTTAAATTTTGGTGTCCAACATCCAATTCAGTATAACGTTAAGGTCAAAGATCTTGGTTATGTTCACCCCGACTGGATGCCTGCTATGCACGGATACTGGGCAATGGAACATTGCGCAGGAAATCAGCCAGACATACCCATGACGTCTGAAGTCAACGCCCATGATACTGAAGATGAAGGAAATCCACATTTGGTCACTCCTTCGACCTTCGGGTCCTCCAACCTACCACAACGTACGTTTGAATCTAGATTTGCCCACATTACCGGCGTTGACTTCTGACAGATCTCGAAACCGTCAAAAATGCTCGTGCATTCTTCAAAAAGGGCAGAGTTTTTGAAACATCTTCTCTTGATGCTGAGCCGAGTTCTGGCCAAACGTCAAGATTTGTGGTAATAAAACCTCAGCCAACAAATTCTATTGCACTTCCTATAGGCAACTTCCCGGGTCCATGGAACACATACTCTATGCGGCCCACCAGCAGCTACGCACAGGTCGTTCCCGTGGAAGGTGTTCATGCAGTTCCCTACAACACCAGTGAGCCAGATCGACTCTATGTCAAAGTGGAAAATTCGAATGTGTCAATCGATTCTACGTCTCGCATCAACCTCGCGACACCAATAACGATAGATCACAACATCAGTGTGCAGAATATTGGACGAGTTGTGGGCGATTCGGTTAGGCTCCTTGACAAAAGTTATGCCGCCAGCTTACAACAGACGCATGCTGCGGAAGACGACGAAGACGAAGACGAAGACGACGATGATTATGAGGGAATGGATACCGCCCTTGACCAGGTGGCGTACATTCGCTGAAACCGCGCAAAAATGTTTTACATAGTCGGGAACAACAATTCTCGCTTAGCTGCGACCGGTCAGCACTTGAGGACTAAAGCCTACATGACATCAAGTCAGCCTTGCTGCACCTAGCCCACCATTGCATTAGCCCAGCACCAATAAGACAGACGTATGTTGTAGATGCATGGGTCGACCAGCTTGTATCGTGGCCGCTCTCCAAGTCTACAATATAGGGTGGGCGCCGCGTCCTCGTTCTTCATCTGTCATACGTTCCAGAGGTTGCATCATGGCCGAATTGGGAGCCGCCGCGGCCGTAATTCAACTTCTCCATTATGGCACCGAATTAGGCAAATTTGCATCAGCCTTACCAGGCCTTGTGCGCAGAGCTCCAAACAAGATAATGAGGTGGACAGACTTGTGCCAAGCCATGCTAAAACTCCTCGAAGACATCGAGTCCAGGTGTATTAACATCGATGCGAACCTTTCGATACTCGTCCAACAATGTCGGGAGGATATTCTCGGATTGCAGTCAATGTTGAGGCCGGTTTGCTTCGGCTCAACTGTATCACACCGCCAGCGACTACTTGATATCTCATTCGTAGTACGAAAGGAGTCGGAAATACAGCAACTGATGCTATCATCAAAAAGCACATTCACTATGATAGCTCTGGGTGTCATCATGTGAGAAACCTATGAGCAGACTTTCCCCATCCGACCTGACTGTATACAGGCTGTCCACAAGTCGGCTAGAGGCGCGTCTCGCAGGTGGAAGCCCGGCTGTTGCACCAGCTGTTATGGGGCACAAAAACCGCCTTCCCACTGGGGATGACACCCTACTCAATGATCTATGTGCCACAATGACGCTGTTTGCTGCGTCGCCCATGCCCCTCAGATTTCTGGCCACCATTTCCCCACCTGATCAAATTCGCGCCCACCTGAACGCACTTGACTGGGCAACCAATCTCGAGCTCAAGCCATCCGGAGACCTGGTCACAATGCACTCAGTCGTGAGGAAAGGGCTTAGAGAACAGCTCTTAACGTCACCAGTGTGGTCCAAGTACCAGAAGCTTGCCTTAGAGGTCATGTACGTGCACTTTCCAACGTGCTTCGCTCAGTCTGCCCGGCTCCAGCAGGGTCATGAGCTATGTCCTCATGTTCACGCTGTCCTGCAAAACACAATGGATCGAAAGGTCGATCAGTCAACAATAGACGACGTTGCTTCGATTTGCTTACGATTTTGCATGTATTTGCTCACTGTTGGAAGATACGCGCGGGCTGCACACATCGCATCGAGCTTTCAAGAGTGGTGTCAAGTCGGCAAAATTTCGAATTTCGAAATGCTCAGCTCACTCCAAGCCAAAGAAGCTGTTGCAATAACGTTCCAAGGCGATCTCTCGACATCTACCAAACTCCATCGGAACATCTATCGGGAAAGGCGCCACCGGCTTGGCAAGGCTGCTCTACAGACCCTGCACGGGCTGAACAACGTCGCCATTGCCTACCAGTATAACGGCGACTATGCTAAAGCGGTCGAATACCACGAGAAAATCCTGACCTTGAAGACCTCCCTACTGGGGTCAGTCCATCCTGATACGATACTGAGCTGGCATAATTTGGGAGTCTCATATCATCATCAGGGTCAATATAGGACAGCTGAGAGCATGTTCAAACAGACCCTGTCAGCCTGGTCGAAGGTCTACCAACCCGATGATTTGTTCCTTCTTGCTGCCAGGAGTAATCTAGGCTTATCGCTTTTCTCCCAAGGTCGTTATGTTGAGTCTGAAGCACTTCATCGTCACGTATGTAGCGAGCGCCAACGGGTACTTGGCAAGACGCATCACGAAACTCTGAAGAGTCTAGCTAATCTTGCGATGACTCTGAACGAAAGGGGCTATCACGCACAAGCTGAAATGATTTACCGCGACGTTCTTCAGAACTACATGAAGAAGCTTGGCGCATCTCATCCTGACACACTCAAGATGCACCACAATCTGGCCACAGCGCTACACGATCAAGGATTGTACGAAGAAGCTGAGGCCAATATCAAATCTACCATTTCGCATCTTCGACTCACATATGGTAACGTGCACGCAGAGACACTGGAGGCTATGGAGTTCCATGCAATTTTGTTGCATTGCCTCGAACAATACGTGGCTGCTCTAGAAATTGCTAGAGAAGTGTACGAAGTACGCAAAACGCATTCGGGATTCGATGACGACAACACGCAACGGAGCCTTCGCCATGTACGGGATCTAGCTGAAAACCTCGAGGAGAAGAGGACGATGGCAGATTTTTCTACATTCGTTCCGATTATTGTGGCTTGAAGGAATCACGTTGTCCCTCTCTTTCGACCTGTTGCTAGCTATGAACTTTCAATCGCTCTTCATAACACGAGGCTTGACACTTCGTGATCAAGTTTCAGAGCTTGAACTCTTGCTTCACCAGCTTTTCGCTTAGCGTCCACAGTCGTTCCGCCATGTCTAAATTGGTGGCGTACGGTGCAGCTTCGGATAATTGAGAATCATGCAATAGTACACCTTTTGGATCTGCTTATCATTCATCATTTTATGCGTCTTTGCACGTTCGTTTTGATCTCAACTCACTATTCAACGCTGGGTCGAGCGCAGCCACCAGAACAGTCGCTGCGCCCTGATCGTGATTTTTCCAGAACGGACTCGTCTTTTGAATCGCGGCTTCACCATCGGGATCGAGATCTCTGCTCAAGCCAGTCCATATCGCTACCATCGCATTAACACTCGATTATTCACTGCAGGAGCCTGTGGCACATACAGCCTGGATGTACAGCATAGCTCAAAACGCCCTTGGTCTTTAGTCTCTCGTTGAGACCCACAGAGTAGAGGATATTTGCAGTCTTCGCCTGCCCATACGCGATCCAGCCATTGTACCCATCTGGCGCGTTTTGTTGGAAAGTTGGGACCATGGGACCCGGATTCTTCTCGTCTTCTGGTACATCCTTCCCAGTCAGATTGTAGTCGGAGAATCTGACCGGACTAATGCGATGGCCAAGACTCGTCAGATTAACCACACGCGTCGCGCCTGGCGTATTAGAGTTTGCTGCAGCAAGCATCTGCGGCGCAAGCAGATTCGTAAGCAGAAAGTGTCCGATATGGTTCGCACCAAATTGCCCCTCGATGCCTTCTTTTGTCGCAGTGCGGGTTTGCGTCATGAAGCCAGCATTATTGATGATGAGGTCCAGGCGATCGGTCAGAGATGCGACTTCTGCAGCTGCTGCCTTGATGGATTCTTGTGACATGAGGTCCAGAAGTACGATGGCGATATGCACGTCGGGATATGCATCGCGAATGTTCGTGAGGACTTCCTCCAATTTGTGCTTGGTACGCGAGGCGAGTATGAGAAGTTCTGGTGATTGCGATGCTATGCTCAAAGCAATCGAGGACCCGATCGACTCGGGCGATACGCCAGTGATCAAGACTTGTTTCCATCAGCGGGATGTGTTTACAACCATCGAAGGGATACCTGCCTTTCTTCCCACTAATCTGATCAGCAAATGCTTTCGCGACCTCGAGACCGCCCGTCTCCCTGTCCCATTCTGGATGCGTCAATGTTATCGATGACATCTCACTTGATTTGCGACTTTCGCCAATTTGATATGAAGATTGGAAATATCAAGTCTGTAAGTAGAATATCCGTCATCGTACGCCCCACTATGTTCAGTGCATATTCCTTCTCAGCATCCTTGTGAGCACATTCACATGCGGTACAAGCTCACGTCTTCCGTCAAGCAACGAGAATACTTCGCTTTCACACCAGACATGAGTCAGCGCCCTGCGTAATAAGGGTGAAAATGATACATCCGACTCCGGGTGTATCTTCGCCACCCTCATATGATCACGAGTTGGTGTCCAGATAGGCAAAGAGCCACCGCGTCGCAGCTGCGGGGTGCTTTGCGGGGAAATCAAGCACGATGTGGGGCAGCGTTCATGCCCCAACATCACGACTCCAAGCACAACGGAGTACATCACGCGTCAAATCCATCGTTCGGCAGATCACATACCGTTCGGTCAAAGTCCTATTCCCGTGCGCGAAGGAACGGTGGCGTTCTAGCATCGCGCCATGTCGCGCCTCCCGCGTACGGCTGTTCAACTTCGTCGGCAATATGTCGCCTACATTACGCTACCAGCCCGGTAGCCGTAGGAGGATGGACAAGATGAAGACCGGGATGCGATCTGCCCCACGCTGCAGGTCTTGGAAATGTTTGTTTGGTCTTTGTAAATTTGGTTTTCTTTCTTCTCTCATACTCTTCTTGCGCTTGTGAAATTTGATCGCATCTGAGAACCATATAGACGACTCGAGGAATTGACTTAGAACACTGCGCACAAGAGTAGACGTACATAGATCGGCAAAGATGGCGACTTCCCAAGCGAATGGCGAGACACCCAAGACTAGCATTAAGGTCATCATCATTGGCGCAGGTACAACCACTCTCAGTGCGGAAATGTTCGTGATGTTGACAACGATGCAGGTTTTGGTGGTCTTACAGCAGCCATAGAATGTATCCGACAAGGTCACACACCCGTGATCTACGAATCATTCTCTAGCCTCAAGATTCTTGGCGACATCATCACATTCGGTCCCAATGCCGGTCGGATCTTCTACCGCTGGAGCGATGGTAAAGTTGCAGCTTCCATGCGCAAGATTTCCATCAACCTACAAAACTACGGCTTCAATATCCACAAGTACGACACTGGCGAGATCGTGATCAACCAAAAGAACCCACCTCGCGATGAGACTGCGCCAATGTTCAACGGCCACCGCGGCGAGCTGCACGAAATTGTCTTCGAGTATGCAAAGAGCATTGGTGTTGAAATACACCTTGGACAACGGGTTGAGAAGTACTGGGAAAATGAGTCGCATGCTGGAATCGAACTTGAAGACGGAACGAAAGTCGAAGGCGATCTAGTCGTTGGCAGTGATGGTGTGCGAAGTAAAGCGCGTACGTTAGTTCTTGGTTACGAAGACAAGCCAAAGTCAAGTGGCTATGCAGTATGGCGGGCATGGTTCCCAAACAAAGACATGATGGCCGATCCCGAGACGCGACAATTCTGCGAAAATGGCGACACATTCAACGGCTGGATAGGTAAGTCACACCTTCCCGATACCCTCGAGCGGCCCAGAACTAACCCAACCACAGGCCCAGACGTTCACTTCCTCTTCTCCACTCTCAAAGGCGGCTCCGACTGCTGCTGGGTGCTCACACACCGCGACGAGCACAACATTGACGAATCGTGGTCCTTTCCCGGCTATCTCAAAGACGTGAAGAAAGTTCTCGAAGGCTGGGATCCAATGTGCTGGAAGATCGTGTCGAAAACACCTGAAGATAAGCTCGTGGATTGGAAACTCGTGTACCGCGACCCACTACCGAATTGGGTATCTGGCTATGGCTCTGCGCCGGGACATGGGCGTATCTGCTTACTGGGAGATGCGGCACATCCGTTTCTGCCTACGAGTGCGCAGGGCGCGACACAGGCGTTGGAAGATGGTGTCACGCTTGCTGTGCTGTTGAGACAGGCGGGCAAGGCGAATGTTCGTGGTGCGTTGAGGGCGTATCAGGACATAAGGTATGAGCGCGTCAAGGCAGTGCAGAAGACGGGTGAGACGACGAGAGATATGTGGCATAATACGGATTGGGAGAAAGTGAAGCGAGATCCAACGACGATCCAGTTCCCAAGGGAGGATTGGATCTTCAAGTTTGATGCGGAGAACCACGCGGAAGAGTATGGGCCTGAAGCGATCAGGAAGGCGTCTGTTGCTGCTGCATGATATTGTATAGACCATCAATCCAACTCTAACTAGAGTAAATGTTTCGCAATCTGTCTTTCGCTAATGGCGCAACTCGGGGTGCAATGAGTGACGATATGCGGGGGAGTAGTATGATGTAGACGGCGTGAAAGAGATTGTATGCGCAGATAGAAGCAAGTGGCGCGAAGTTGCCGTCTAGGCACTTCTGATGGGCACGGGGCAAGCACAATGACTGATGCAGCATGCAACATCATTGATTCAAGTTTTGAGGCTAACCATGACGATATTTTATCTCGACGATCTGTATTGGGATATCGTAATTTCCGCTCTCAGCCAGTCTTCTCAACACCAACAACCTCATGTGTCACAACACCATCCTTCTCGCTACCGCTTGATCGTCGCCTCACGCCCTTGTCATCGACATCAGCCACATCTCGGCCAACGCAGACGTACTTCCTGAATGCGCGCGCCGGAAGCCTGGCCTCGAACATCTCGTCGATCTCCTCGAGTTTACGGTTCTTGATCTCCGGAAGGTAGAAGTAGACCCAAATGGCAGTGATGAAGCATGACGGTCCCCAAATCCAGCCTAAAATCACATTAGTATCGAGGATTTCATCGACATAGTGTATCAGCTTACCATATTCTGGGCCCCAATTGAGTGCGTCAGGGTTGATAAAGTATGGCGCTGTGAATGTCGCGAGCCATGCACCAGCGAAGCCGACAGCTGCCGCGATACCGAAAGTGTACGAGCGCAGGCGCTGCGAGGGAATCTCGCCACCGGACAGCCAGGCGTAAGCGGCGATCATGCCATTGTAGCCAATGATGTAGAGGATGGAGAGACCGACAATAGCCTGCTTTGCGTTAGTTATGCATTGAGGCAGAATCATGGAAATAGATTACCTTGCCGGTGCTAACAGTTCCTGGGTTGACGTGATACACAGCCGCGACAGCAAGCTGGCAGAGACCGCACAGCGAAAGACCAGTCATCAAGAAGACACGTCGTCGTCCGATCGTCGAGATGATGCAGCTGTTGACAATAATAGCAAGCACACCGACTGCGGTCAGAATGCAGCTGTTCATGAACGGGCTGCCAACATTCGCCATCTGGAAGAAGTATGTGCCGTAAGCGATCATGAACATCGCACCAGAAGCAGCTTGCGTCGAAACAGCAGCGATGGCGAGCAACGTGCGGCGACGATCGACAGGATCTCTCCAGATGTCCATGAAGTTTGCAGTCGCCTTGGTTGCCTTCTCCATATCTATCGCGGCTTGGATCTCATTGAGCTCTTCGGGCACGGCGGCATGGTCAGGCCGCATCCAGAGCATTGCCTTCTCCGCTTTCTCTCTCTTTTCCATGAGCATAAGCCAACGTGGAGATTCGGGGATGAAGAAAAGGCCAAGGCTGATGACGACTGGGACAATGTAGATGGTGCCGAGAGGAATGAGGTAGGAGATGCGGCCCGCCATGTCGTGTGTTGCATTGTCAACGACAGTGCCGATGAGAGTGCCGATGGAAGTCCAGATCTGGAAAACTGAGATCAAAGTACCACGATACTGTGCTGGTGCGCTTTCCTTCGCAATTGTCAGTATGATGGCTTGCACGTGCAGATCATATTTGCTTGCCTGGATGTAGAGCTGCGAGAATGTCATGTACCAGCCATTCGCAATACCAATCAATAGGCGACCAGCATACAAGCCAGCCAAGCTAGTAGTGGTCATCATGACGATATTGGCCATGCAGCAGAGCGCTGATGCCATCCAGAGGCACTCTCGGCGACCCATCTTAGTAGCAAAGATACCGGCGGACGAAGAGCTGAGGAAAGCGCCGAGAGTCATCAGTGACGAGATGAGCTGCTGTCGTTCAGGTGCGATGTTGTAGCCTGTGGGAGACATGGCATCTTTGTGTCCAAAGACCTGCGCCCTCGTCAGTACGCGTGATGAGACTGAGATCAGCCAGCTTACTTCAAGGAAGCCTCGCATGGCTTGGAGACCACCGATGGCACCAAAGTCGATGCCATATTGGAAGGGGCTCATGGAAACAAGAGTACATGCGAGGATGCACTTCCAGTGCTCCAGCAAGCCGTGAGTCAGGGCGGGCATGTTGACGGTGGCAGCTCGTTGTTGCTCTCGAAAATTATTGATGCTGTGGTCTCTCGACCTGCGATGAAGGTCCCGCTTCTGCGAAGACGGATGTGAAGAAATAGCAAGACTGATAAGGCCCTCTGTGTACCAAGACCCGTAGTCGTTCAACAAGAACCGCAGCCCAAAGTCTCCATTCTTCCAGATTCATATGCAGATCGTCGGCTAGGGAACCACCCATGTCTTGATATCTGCCGATACTACCGCCAAAAGCTTAGCCTGCTTTACCCCGGACTTTTTGAACTCCAAAGTGTGGGGTTCGCGGGGAAATAGTGCGCGTTCAGCGCTACTTCCCGGCTTGCTGTGATTCTGGATCTCTCGTCTCCACGTGGCTGCGTGCTTTGAGTCAATAGCGACACGCGGATCTGAAGACTGTGGCGTCGCGGTAGTTGTTGTACACGATACATTGGAGAAGAATCACTGATGGTAGAGTATGCAGTTGGGCGCATGATTCCGTGGAGAAGTTGTGGTTCGTGCCAGACTTGCTGAATGCTGGTCATCCAGTCGAATGTGGTAAGATCCGCCCTAATTCAGGTGCGACGTTACCATTCGAGAGGGTAAAGTGGCAGATCTTCGCTGTCGGACTGATAATGCCGTGCAACCACGGGGTCGCGAAATCCTGACCTGTTATTGGTCGATACTTCTGGGAAAGCAATTACATCAAAAAAATGGCCAAGGTTCTCCACGACTGCGTCGAGATAGGAAGTTGCTCTAGCTTTTTAATGCAGCTGTGCGACTTCCTTGCACGTTGAGTGGCGACGTTTGAGACGGTGGTGTCACGTCGCTTATGGTTTCACGAGACGTGAAGCGCGCTAACCAAGAGCTTGGGCACTAGGAACAAAATGCACGTGCCATGCCCTTCACTCTTGGCCATGCTGAGCTTGTGGCTGGCTGCAACCACATCGCAAGATCTCAGCTGTTCTGCGTCACAGTTGGAGGCGTCCGGTGAGGTGGCATAGGAACGACACAAATGTTTCTAGTCTCAGTTGTCTGAAAGGTCGACGTGAGACGGACTACATGGACATTGCATACAATGCTTTCATCACGAAAACGCGACGATTGTACCTTTCATGGAAATTACGCAAATACTCAATCAAATCCCGCTGCGCCACAGTCGATCTGCACGATGAACTCGGACAAAACGTGCTGCATACTCGCCTCTCCGTTGGCGTCATCCCGGTAATCGTACTCAATATTGTCTCTGTCCCTTGAACGACCAAGTTCTACCTCTACCCAGCCTTTGTATGAGTCGTCCTCACCTTCCTTCCATAACATGTCATCTTCCAGAGCCTGCGACTTCATGTAGTAGGACCTGAGCATATATCTTCGATCGAGTATGAGGTCTAGAAACCTGAGTGTCTTGAGACTTGTCTTGCGTAGGCTCAGGATGAGCTCGGGGAACCTATTTGGGAAATTGAGGTATGAATTATCCAGTACAAGACATTCAAGCGTGCTTTGATGTGCCTCTACAACGCGGGCCAGAGTCATGTTGCCGGCGGCACACAAGCCCTTGAGACATAGCTCTCGGAGAGCAAAGGTCGGTTGCGAGCCAAGGCACTGTAACAGAGATCTACCAAAGTCTTCTCGTTCCAGCATTGGGGTTCCGAGAGCTTGTACGGGCTGCATGTGCAGGGCCAACGTCTTGAGTTTTGGACTGTCCCTCAAGACGTGTGCTAGGGATTTGGCAGTACCTAGATAGTTTCTCTGCATAAACATGTCAAGCTCCAAATTCAGCAATGTTATGGTCCTCAAAGTACACATGGCGGAGATTGCGCACAGGATCGACATCGTAGGCGCGAATCGTACTAATGAGAACGGTTGGCTTGTGAAGCCTCGCAGCTCCAGTTTCTCAAGTTTCAGATCCGCGTTTCCCACAGCTGTGAGAATGCTATGGAACTGAGTGCGGGGCGACCAGTACTGTTCAAATACGCGGTGAGAAAGGGACTGGCTCTCGGGAGCATTCCCGTGTTCAGGGCGTTCGTTCTCGTCTATCCGATCACTGAGAAGGATACCCAGGTCTGTGTGCGGTGTAGAATGTCTCGGAGCTAGTAAGTCCAGGTGATTGAGTCTTTTGGCGTGCTTGAATATCTTCGTCAGCAATGCGCACAGCATACTGCGGCAAGGCGAAGTTTCCATGCAATGCTGCCCTTGCCCGGCCCACATACCCCGGTGGGATTCTATCAGCCACATAGGTACGTCCATATGCAGCTCGACCGAGATTGATCGAATATGGATGCCGAACCGGGAATCAGCAATCACTTTGAACCGCTCGATATCGCTAGGCGTGATTGTGAATGATCTATTGGCGAAAAAGTCTTGCTTCTTCACTCTGTTAGTACGCAGCAATCATATGTGTCGAAAATACTCACGAAAACAAAGTCTATGCCGTCTAGCACTGCTCGATTCGAGCACATGCGCATCGAAAGTAGATCCGACCTGTCGAGCTGACTTGCAATATAAGCCAGCATCTCGGGGGGTAAGCTGTCCAGGCGGCGGGGTTTGCCAGTCATCGCTGAAGGCGCTGAATCTTGTATTGTCCATATGGGCCTTTGGAACCTCTCCTGCTCATCCGTGTACTTCGGACGATCACGCAAGCCAACTAACATTTGTGCAGCACTGAGCAGGTGGCAGCATCTGGAGCTCGACACTGTGGGTGTATGGAATGGTGTAGAAGTGTTAATTTGAAACGGCCGAAGAACTTTTAAGACTTTTCGAATACTTTGGTTCTGTGGCCAATACTGTCGCTTGCTATGCAGTTCGCTTCTCGCGTATCGAGTTTGCGGTTCGATACTCCTCTTCTAGAAGACCCTGCATGTGGGCCAAAGATGTCCAAATGCTGCAAAGTGTTCTTTGTATGGGAAATCGCAATTGATCGTAGAGGAATCATGGTAATCGGTACCGGCCAGTAATGCGACCAGTCGTCGACAGCGGTGCAATTGTATATGTCCTTGGTTCGTACGATGCTTTCGATTCAAGGAACTGTTGGCACGTCGTAGGAGAAGCGTCAGATGTCGCTATTGCGAGATCATATTACTTCAAGCAAGAAGACAGTCGGTGGTTCCCTCGCCTCATGATCGCATGACATGCATTCTGTACCACAGCACTCGGTAACTTGATGCATAATGAGGATTTCCGTAACCGAAATGACTTCCGAAGCTTCAGTAAAAATGTATGTCGTTTCTGGACTTGCAAGGCATTTCATCGGAAGGAGTGTTTGGAAGCAGCGTACTTGTGTGGTAGACGGTTTTCGAGACAGCGAAGGAGTGTTGTTTAGGAAAGTATATCTTCGGATCACAATCAAAACCTGATTCTGGAAATCTTGGCGCAGAGTATGCGTTCCACGCGTGGTATGCGATGAAACCAACGGTTATTGAGTTCAGGAGCATCCGTTGGTGCCAGCATCGGAAGGACCAGACTTCTGGCTGACATAATATGCTCTTTCTTCCCGGCTTCGGCGGTCGTTGCGCAAACCTCTCCAAGATCCGATAGCTTGCCAACTAAAAGTTCCATGCCGCTACGCAAATATCCAGTTTCGTTGTCCCGATGTGCTAGGGCATGTCGCAGGCAAACATTAGCCGGTCGCCAGCCCAAGCCCCACACCCTGCATGTGCGGTTGCAGCGTTTCTGGGCCAGCTTCGCCCTAGCGACCCATCGTCCAACGACCGCTACAGCCGCTGCGGGCATTCTTCCGACTCTGCACTTCGGTACTTGGAACTTACTAATTAATTTTCTGAATCTGTCTGGCGAGAACGGAGATAAGCCTTGTGGCCAATATAACAGCGCTGTGCACTGACGACTGAGCACGACCACGAAAGCGCCGGCGAGGTTAAGAGGTATGGCAATCGAACAGATTTTTGAAGCGTTACCGCTGCACTACCTGCAGCATGGGATCTCGAGATTCGGGGCCGGAAATGTCGCGCTTGCGGTGATAATCACGGCGACCTTGGGTGTTCTCGCCGATTATGCGTGGATGCTGTACCTGCGATCAAAAATGGTCCGTGGTTCAATCGAAGTATCGTCCAATATGTGTACTAAAGCAGCTGCAGCCACCTGGACCGTTCCCATACCCCATTGTCGGGAATACGTTTCAGCTTCCGGACAATAAGCCTTGGATATACTTCGAGGAGTTATCCAGGAGATATAACACGCCCCTGATCACATACTGGATTGGACGAAATCCCACAGTATGGATCAACGATGCCTGGACTGCAAGTGAACTACTCGACAAGAGAGCCGGCATTTATTGCTCGAGGCCTCGAATGCTCGTGTTTGCTGAACTCGGAGCTGGCCAAAGTAACCTCGTCAACTTGTATACCACGACGCCGGCGCAGAGAGAACAGTTTAGGCTGCTGAGAAAGATCACGCATCAAGGCGTAGGTATCCAGCAAATCAAGCGCTACCGAAGTTTCCAGAATGACGAGAGCAAGGTAGTAGCTCTAGATCTGCTTTCCACTCCCGAGAACTATGTTGCACACTTTGAGCGGTACGCGACCAGTGTAGTATCGATTATCGGCTTTGGCAGACGAGTAGAAAGTCCGACGGACCCCATCATTACCGAGGTGATCGCAGTAATGCATCGTGCCGCGGACCTGAATGTACCAGGGAAGACTTTCCCGATGCTGATGGAGACATTTCCCGCTCTTGCGAAAGTCCCGGCAGAGTACGCCCCTTGGAAGCACGGCCTCGGCTCCAAGAAGAAGTGGCATCGCGGCGGGGACTTTTTTTACTCGCTCGCGCATGAAGCGAATGAGAAGCCGGGCCACGAGGACTGCTACGCGAAGATGCTCTTCAAGGAGCGAGAAAAGTACAACCTGGGAAAGAAGGAGATCTCCGCGCTGGCCGGAAACCTACTTGGCGCAGGATCTGACACCTCAAGTAGCACGCTCATCACCGCCACCCTTGCTATGCGCGCCTTTCCCGAGACGCTAGTCCCGGCCTGGGAAGAGCTAGATCGTGTTGTCGGTCCTGATCGAAGTCCGTCGTTTGACGACGATGCGAATCTACCATATGTGCGAGCATTTGTCAAAGAGGTGTTCCGTTGGCGATCGGTCGCAATTATCGGTGGGCAACCACATGCTCCTGTCGAGGATGATCATTACAACGGCTACCTGATTCCCAAGTCAACCTGGGTGCAAGGCAACGTGTGGGCTATTCATCATAATGATCGCGAGTTTCCAGACCCAGATCGGTTCAATCCAAACAGGTTCCTGAAAGATCACCCAGATGCACGCCCTTTTCCCGGAGAGCGAGGATACATGACATTCGGTTGGGGACGACGAGTCTGTTCCGGGCAGGCGTTGGCAGAGCAGGGAACGTGGCTGACGGTTGCGCGACTTCTCTGGGGCTTTAAGATCGACCCTGCGTTTGGCAATAACGACAAGCCAATTCCCGTAGATATCTTCAATTACACGTGAGTCTCGTCCCATCGTATCGTGAGTTGCTGCTCTAGATGCTGACCAGATGTAGAAATGGTCTAAACATGCGGCCGCAACCGTTCGAGGTCACTATCAAGCCTCGAAGCGAGCGCGTACGGGCAGCGATTGTTAGTGAGGGAGAGCAAGCATTGGTGGATCTCGCGCCATACGAGGGTGAGACGAAGTACCGAATGAGTACCTTTTATGGCAGATAAATACTAGAAAGCGACCTGCACATTCAGCGTCGAAGTAAAACACGATGGATCGGTATGAGAGCCAGTGTCAATGCCATCATTCGAGTGTCCTGTCAGTATCTTCATTCCTTCCGTGATCTCACGCGAATCTGCCGAGTTTTGAGCTGGGAAAAGTGACAGGATGTTTCATATGAAGTAGCCTGCTGCAGCATCAGAGAGCCCAGGGAGATATGGCGGGTCAGGGGCTCATATCAGTAGTTTTGCTGCAAATATCGCGGCGATGCGGCGTGTGTTGACGAAAGTGAGCTCGCAACGAGAAGGGTGTTTTGTTTGCTAAGCCGCTACGGTGTCGCTTTTGCGCGATTTCGAGAGCACCCCTGAAAGCCAAGTGCCGCCCTTCAATCATCACCACCAATTCTGCGCACGCGTCTCGAAGGTTTGCCATTCTTTCACATGCTTTGACGTGTCCTCAGAAAATATGAATGACGTTGGCGCACTGGTGTTTGAAGATGGAAAGCACGAACTTAGCGGTTAGTCATTGCCCTAATGCGCTACAGTATTTACGTATAGTGAACACATTTGGAAGCCTCAATGCTATGATCGAGGTCATGTGAATGACTTTTCCGATGGCTGGTGAGTTAAGGTGCCGTATAAGATTGTTCGAGATCATGTAGGGATTTGCTGTACCTAGTTATGTCTTACGGTACTAAGTCGGCAATCTACAATTTTACCAAATACGTACTGCGCTGCGCAACCCATGGACCGTAGACATGACTCCCTCCTGGACACCTTGTCCTCCATCCCTTATGACTTCTTCCGCAAAGGACACAAGTCATATATCCCATGGCTATGAAAGCGACATCCATTCGTCGCAAAGTCGGATGCACCAGCTCCATCAGTATGATGCTTGCCCCGTAGAGTAGCCAGCTCCTTCATTACGTGATTCTTGAAGTCGCCATGCAAGGTCGAGAAAGCCAGTGTACTGATCTGGTGGTCATTGGCAAAGCGCGCATACGCTGCTGCCAGAAGGAGGAATAGCGGGGACTTCGTGCCGTACTGAGCAATCAGTTCGCCAATCGCATCTGGCGTGAGCAGTCGAATGAGTTGCGATTGGTGGGCGCCAGGCGTTTGAAGCATGACGACTATCTTCGAAGCAACGGCGTCTCGGAAGCCGCGATCATGAAGGGTTGTTCCGACTGCATAGCAACCGATCAAGTCTTCGTAATCTTCTCGAGCTTGACGAGCGCTGGGACTTGGGCTAGGAGACTTCTTTAGGAAAGGAATCTTGTTCCCGAGGGTCTCAGCAAAGGACTGATTCCGCCGCTTCGTAAGCTCAGATGTGCTGTAAACGTTGTGCATGTATAGATATTCCTGGTATATGTCCATCTGGCTGACCGTGCCGTCGTCCACTGCGACTGTGACGGGACCGCCGGTGGGATTGAGGCTCAAGGACTGGAACTCTTCTCGAAACTTTGACGACAGTCGATAGGCCAAGATTTCGTAGTCCTTGAAATGTGGCTTGGTTGTCGAGCTGGCTCCTGGTAATGGGACTCGAAGTATGAACTTTGTAGTGGCGGGCCTGCAGTAGTGCTAGAGTATGGCAAGTCGAAGACGGACGGTTTGCTTACATTCTGGAGGATGTGTCGTTGCCTCTTGCGGGCTGCATGTAGGAGCGTGTAATATGTTGACAGTGAAGTGCTTAGGGTTTTAGCAGGTATGGGTGAGGGCGATGGTCGTGATCAGTGGTAATTTATTGTACGGGCACTTCGAAGGAGAGGGGAGTGGAGCGGCCTGAAAAAAAAAAGGTGGGGTCGAAAAGGACAAATATCCATAGGCACACCGAAGTGTCGCGCAGAGTGAACTATAGAATGGTTGCCTGTACTTGGGCCATCGTCACCACATCTCACTGACCAATGCCTGTTTCACTCAAGATACGATTTAACCTGCATCCAAGCTGGATTTCTGTGGTCATATAAGTGTTCGTCACTTATGGGGTAACCTCCAGCTAACATACCTGAATCTATTCGCCCGCGCCTGTGAGGAATATGGACGCTTCCGTCTATAGTAAGCATCTTGCTCAATCAAGCTGCTTCGACTCGCGCTCAACTGTGAAGCCACCGGGGTACTCGACTCTCACACGGCCTCTGAAGGCTCGTATGAAGCTAGGCTCCTTCTGCTCTGCCGGTTTGGTCGGAATCGTCGTAGCCTTCCTCGACGAAAGCTCTTCACGGAAGCGCTGCATGTCCTGAAAGGACTGCAAGATTACTCCCATGATGTAGTCGGTGGGATACTTCTTGCTTTTGATGATGCTCTGGAAAACGTCGACAGAGGCAAAAAGTACCGTAGAGTTGATGATCATGTCGCAAATGGGCGAAGCGGCATCGAACAGGCAGAACAAGTCAGTAACCACCTTCTCCGTGAAACATTTCAAGAGTTCAGCCTTGCTGTGACCGCTGTTAACTTGCTCCACCAGCTTATAAAAGGTGGCGTTCTTGAAGTCGTCGTCGCCGATCACTTGGTCAAGGCAGATGCAAGCTAGAAGATCGAAGTACTCGTCGAAGGCGCGCTGGTTCTTGGTTCGAGCATCGACCTGGCCGTTAGGAGCGAGCAATTCGTACTTGGACACAATTCCGCGGTTGTACACCCAGTGATACCAGATATTGGTGACGGGGCGACGATTGACGGGAATTTGAAAGGTCGTCATACTTTTGACGTTCTGGCTACGGAGATGTTGGGAGAAGTACTTCGAGGTCGAGAGGCGAGCTCCATGGACTAGGTGGGTGTAGTCGCGCCCATCGATACTGAAGGCGATGCGTACCATTCCCTTGCCAGTCCTACGCCGTGTCAGCATTCTGGACGAGGACAGGTTTTGTTCAATCATATACTCGAAAGTGCCGGTGCCTGCGTCAGCTGTCATGCCGCCACCCTTTCCGTTACCGATGCCTTGGCCTTTGACGACGCCGTTCCTGAGATCTGTCGATGCCTGGCTACGCACTCTCAACATTCGAACCACTCACTCCGCTTTGTTCATGATGTTACTGATCATCGTCTTGGATACTTTCTTGTGGTTTGGTCTGGAGGGGAGAGAGCGTTCACTTTATAGGCTCTCGAGCTCTCGAAAAGCGCAAATGAAACTCCGTATTGTTCTGTGTATCTGACTGCCGAAGTGGCTGGGAGTGGCGAAAGGTGAAGATGAGGGATGAGGATGCCTTCTTCCACGTCTTGAAGTTGGTGATGGTGGGCTACCTTCCACGTGGTACGCTCTCGCTGTTGGCCTCGGTCGCTATGTGGCTCTTCGCGCCTAACCCGTGTCGGTATAGCATTGGCTTTTGCCTACTAGCAAGCTCACTATAGAATGCGCGAATGTCTCGTCCATCACAGAATTTGTTGGTTTGCGCATCCCAATGTCTTCCGTCTATCTAGCATGTTGCGAATGGAGGCAGTGAAACTGCCCCAAGCCTCTTCCATACCCGCCACCCTTTCCCTTGCCAAGCCCTTCATACGCACAAATGCATTTTGCCATGAGTGAAAATGTCGTTTGGCCAATGTGCAAGCATCTCCATACCGATGCATCGACCATTTCACTACTCCAAATGGTTTATTGCCGTTAATAGCTAGCGTGCAGAGCCCTGATTGGCCTTCAATTTGCTCGATTGGGAGTGTACCAAATAGTATTCACAGAACCATGGATTCACCCGACAACCTCCATGAACGAGTTTTCACATTCCAACTGTTTAGCCTGACTGAACTATGGTTGATTGATCGTGAATTTCGCACGTTCTATTTTCAAGAGGGATAAGAGAAGCTGCTCACACTCGAAATGTTCATCCTCTAGAACAGCACAAAGACACTAGTGTACAGCACTCGGATAACATAGCCTGTATACCTCCACCGTACTTTCAGCTTGTAAGTGTACCCTTACGCGTTATCCTGCTGGACTTCAGTATCTCATCATACGCAGTATCGTGGCGCTAACATACCCCGAAGCTATCCACGATGCTGCCAACCAAGAGAAAGCTGGAGTGCATCGGCTACGCACAGCCTGGACAAGAAACCCTTCAACAAGACCAATCCCAGCTTAGCGTGGTGAGTATCTACCCACAACCCGCTGATATCTGCACCTCGCTAACGTATTGTAGCCTCCTAGAAGAGACCAGCACGCTCGCTGGCACGCCGCTCTGGCCCCTGAAGCCTTCCAAGACCTGTTCCGCCATAGCGATAAGCAACTTTTACATGACAGGGCCCTGGCCAGCAGTGCCCGCAGGGCTGTGGCACCGTTAGCAGGCAAGGACCGCTACTTCGGTCAACAGCATGTGTCAAGACAGCCACGCCTTCCCCTGAGTTTTTCTCGCTTTGCTGAAGAACACCGTGTTCGCAACTGTGAGTCTGCGAAGACATCCAGCCCACCTCAAGAGCCTGACCTTGAGGCCGATGCCTCCACCTCGTCTCAGGAGATTTCCGACGTCGAGGAGCCGGCTTCCCCCTCGGCATTCTTCCAAGAGCTGTACGAGATTGACCGTCCGAATATCTTCAGCCTGCCTGAAGGCGAATTTAAATCTGACAGCCTTGAGGTCGCCGATCCTTTCGGCGTACCACAAGCCGAGGCTGATCTTGTGGCTGCAAACACCTCCAGCCAACCGCGACGCGACTCCGGCATGGGTGTCGCGAATCCATTCAGCCTACCTCGAGGCAAAAAGACAGGCGATAAAGGCGTGTATACCTCCGCGGCATCTCGCCATGTCTTTATGGGTGCCCGTGGAGGATGTATGCGCAATTTCTGATTTGCAGTTTGTAATTCCTAGCTCATGTACTTAGTTCTGTATCTTATCTCTCCACTCAATGAACACGGTCATGTGTAACGCCAGACCCGATCCTGCTTGAAGTTCACTACAACTTCGATGCCTGCGTGTTGTAACTCGTCCCAGACATCATCACTCTCATCATCTAGCGTCCGCTTCGGTGGTATCATCTCCTTGTCGTCCCGTCCAGCTTCATGCGGTAATCCATTATCTTAGTCATGATTCTCGTCTCGTGTTGGGTCATACTGCTCGACGTTCTCTAGGGCTTCCCAATCGATGACGTCTCCATTTGCTTGCCCGAGCCGTGGCTCTGGAGCAAGCGGAATAGATAGTCTATCGCACCAGAGAATGACACGTCTGATGCCCGGGTAAGCATCGGGATTTTGGAGGACATATCGGGCCCAATGATTCAGTAAGCGTGTCGAATCGATGATATCTCGATGATTTCTAGTGATGAAGGTACTGGCGCTGGTTGCCATCGCAGCGATGACTTCAGATACGGGCTGACAAGCGCTTCCTGCGGACATATAAAGTGACGGAGATTCGGCGTGGTCCAGCGTTCGCGATCGATCGAGCCATCGCGAATGCATTTGAGTGATTCGGGCCGTATGTGATGATAGCGAGACCGTGTGCGATTATCCATCAGAGTCTGATAAAGTGCCCAATCCACATCAACTGCATCGATAATCAAGCTCTCAACAGAAGGAGAATGAAGGTACTCCGTCAACCCGTCGAAGCTCAACATAAACCGCTCCCAACCCAGATCATCATAAAGGGACCAGTAAGCTTCCTGTTTGTATGACAAGAGTATTTGCATGTCGCGCAGCTTGTCAAGGTTTTTTAAGACCTTCGCCACCGTTGCATACACGCTATCGTACTAACGTGAAGACCAACCATTCTCTTCGTATACCTCGAGGACGACAATGCTAAGCTGGAGTATTACATGTTTGATGTCGGAGCAAGTATCACCTTCAGGTATCTCGTAATGTTGTGGTCCGTTCTCATCGTTCTCATAGCAAGTGCGAGCAATGGACAGATCGACGTCGAGCGTGTGAAGTGTTGGCAATTTGAGAATGATTCATGGCGGAGGCGATGTTATTGTCAGCGTAGTGAGCTTGGCGAAGCCCGCGATAAGGCTCGGCGGAAACAACTCACTCTTGCCGAAAAGGTACGAGAGTATCCCACAATAATGGAAACTGAGCGTTTAGCATGAAAGTAGTCAGATGAGGTAGGAGATGCGGGACAATCGTGAGGATCGTGACCCGTGAGAGATAACCATCATCGCCCTGACAACGACGGTATTGAAGTCCTTCAAAGATCTCAGCGAGATAACGTCGTCGAGACATACTTGATGTTGCAGCAGCCAGGACTTGACCCATCGACCACATTCGGATCTCCATACCATTCAGAAGACCCTTACAGAGGTTCTGTAGATCGCGGAAGTGGCAAGGTCCATTGGCGGTCCTGCAAACCTCTCGGGTCCGCCATTCGCTACAATCCTTCGAATATCTCTTTGCCTCGAGATTAATGTCGATATGGATGTGCCGTGTCTTCCTCGCCAGATCCGGCCTTCGGAGAAGCGTAACGAGAAGGCGATGAACCCTGGTGCGCCAATTACCTTGCGTAGCGTCTCGCGTGAGGTCGCAGTTATCGATCTCAGGTGCGCGGAACAGAAGCTCCTGTGCCAACGGTCGAAGCTCACGACAGACGAGCGACAAGCTTCGAAAATCGCTGAAGCGCGCAAGTGTGGTGCGCCAGAACGCCTTGCTGACATAGAATGATGACACCATTGCGGACTCGTTGTATTTCTCGGTGTGAATGGAGTCGTAGCCGATGTGGTTGAAGGACTCCAATATGCGAAGCAGAAGCTCAACGAGGAGATCCGTGAAGCGGGCCATAGCCCGGCTTGACCAACTTCGGCAGGTATTGTTGCCAGGCTCGACGTCGAAAGCAGGTCCTGAGCTGAGATAGGAAGTGTTGAGTGCTCATCGACGGTTCTGAGACGTGGTGAGTGCGAAGAAACAGCGTGAGGCAAGCGCGACGCGTGATCCCGTGACCCTCGCTTGGCGTAGCCTCTCACAGCTTCCAATCCAGGCGAGATCCGCTAGCATACCATGTTGTTGCAATACACTACTTTGGTAACATTTCTGAGATGAAGGTAAGAATACGTTGATCTTTCAGGAGCGTAATAATTTCCCCAGCATCCAGTGGGCGAACCGTAGGGCAGGCATAATCATCGCAGCCACTATTCTTGATACTGCATCGTGCAGCCTCCACAACACCGTCTCTTGCAGTTGGTCTACGTCCAAAGTCCTAGCTTGATCGATGCGCTCCTCCATTTGCTGTCTTACTCTTGCGGCTTTGCTGGGCAATTCTAATCCAAGGCCCAGGTACAACCCAACAATGACGTACTCCATAACGACTTGCCTGCGAAAACGAGGTCAGTATTTTAGCGATGCAGGTGTGAAAACTCGTGGTGAGTTTCACTATCATGAATGAGGCATTGAAGAAGAAGATATAACTTACATGCACAACTGTATGGTGACATTGCCACTAATGACGTTGAAGCGCATTTGCTCCCACCCATCGTGTTCATCCGGACTCCATTGCTCAAACGCGAAGCACATCATGTAGACAACGTCTACAACAAAAAACGGCAAACTTAGTACGACCGTAGTGAGGATCTTGACTTCTTCCTTGTCCGCCAAATACAGCCTCGCCGAGATGACCGTAGTCGCCCAGACCAGAACAACGAAACAAGCGAGATAAAGCGAAACACCCGCCTTAGTCGCTTCCGTCGCAGCAAACGTGGGCCCGTCGCGGGAATCCGGATCAATGCCACCAGCGACAATCAGGATGAACGAAATGACGAGTGGGATGTGCACCATCAGCAGGATCCACTGCATGCGCCGGCCCTTGGGCCTAGTGGTAGCGTTGAGTAAGCTGCTGGTGGCCATAAACAGCGGCGTCAGACCCATGGACGTGAGAATCGCAACACCGCTTTCCAGCGATGTGTTTGCCGCGTAGTTATCGGGGAACATTGTCGTAGCGGCCAAATCGAGCGAGACCTGCGCGAGGCGGCAAATGGACAGCAGCGTCAGCCAGATCCATGGCGAGCTGCGGCCGAGGCCTTGGCGGCAAATCAGGTAGATGGAGACGATGAGGTAGATGAAGAAGATGATGAGCGTCACGATGTTGACAATGGCTCCATACCGAAGCGCAGCCATGAGTATTGAGGCATGGGGGATGATGCTGTGTGGAAGGAGGTTAATGAGGATGGGATTCTCGCGCAGCGATGATGGAGATTCGTTTCGGTGGCTTGGCGCAGGTCAGGGCGGGATGCCAAGGTCAGCAGCTTTTGGCGGCCACGTCGGCCGTCGTTCGATGATCACCACCATCATTAAACTCTGTTCATCACCGATCATCGCGTGCATTATGGTATTGAAAAAGTTCGTATCTCGTTACTGTCAAATACGATCGGATGCACGCGGTGAATGTCATTCAACCTCTGCAATTGTATCGGCAGCCCACGGAACCTTGGAAATTGTACTTCGCCACACTGGGGCTGAGCATGTCTTCGGACCAACGCCGGCCATTTATGCAATGCACGATGCACATGAAAACCTGCTATCACGACAATACCGATCTTGTAGATCTCTGACATTACTTTTTCCTATTACAAAAATGCCTCAATATAAAAATCTAGCTATTTTACCACCATCTCAATTCTTGCTTTGAGTCACGATCTCGGAGCTCTACCATTGTAGTCCTTTCCAGCTGAAGCAGTGTAGTTCCCAAAGCAATCGTAGTTGAAGTTGATCTCAGCACTTCGCTTCTGCAAAACCGACACGACATTGTCGAACGAGCATAGTCCGTTGGGATCTGAAGGGCAGCCTGGATGTGACTGGTCGATCGGAATAACAGCGTCGTTGCTAATTGATCATATTAGCGAGTACGATAAAAACGAGACAATGGTGGCTAGGTGTACTTACACAAGGAACCTGATTTGCTTCGGAGGCTGATAAGCCGGGCAGCTCAATACTTGCGCGGTGAAATGCGTCGCGAAAGGAACAAGCTTGCTTGCCACAAAGGTGTTTGACCTCTGGTTTCCGGTCGGGCTCAGCGGTGGACCATTGAACAAAGCCGTCAGATTGAACGCAGTCAGAGTGTCAAGCACAACCACCTCGTGGGTCGCATCAGCATAGATGGACTGGTTGAGCGGGAAGAATGTTGTAGTATTGTCGAACGTCTCGTTCAGCGCTGAGTTTGGTGATGGATATTTTCCAACGAAGCGTGCAATGAACTCGTCGAGGTACCCTTTGCCTTGCGCAGCTGCCACTGGAGATCCTGGGCCGTTGTTGTAGTAGAACGACAGGTCGTAGTAGTACTCGTAATTGAGGAAGTCCTCCTCACTGAAGAGCTCGCAGAACTGCGAGTAACCAAGAGCGACGGTCTCGTAAGAGCAGAGCTGTAGCATGGCAATGGCATCGGTAGAGGTGAAGTTGATGCCGCTGACCTGCGACTGGAGTCGAGCAAGCGTAGAATTGAACGCATTGTTAGCGAAGCGTGCGGCTACGGTGCTTCCAATGCTTCCACGACTGGCAATGTTCGAGTT
The DNA here is from genome assembly GCA_010015745.1 of Setomelanomma holmii. Classification (NCBI taxonomy): domain Eukaryota; kingdom Fungi; phylum Ascomycota; class Dothideomycetes; order Pleosporales; family Phaeosphaeriaceae; genus Setomelanomma; species Setomelanomma holmii. The sequence goes on from ML978243.1 coordinate 74,841, forward strand.
GTTGCAGATCTCGTACGGAGCGCCAGAATTGTTTACACCAAGGGATTCGACGATGATCTCAATGTTGACTTCATTGAGAAACTCGGGAACGCCAAAGAAACCAGCGGCGAAGTTTTGAGCAGTCTTGACCATGCGATCTTGCGATTGAGTGCGGAAGACAGGGATTGCTCCGGCTTCGGTGAAGTTGTTCAGCAGATGGCCGTAAAGCTGGCGATGCTCAACGCCGAGGAGGAAATTCTGGCTGCGTCCAAAGGGCGTGAGAAGCTCAGCACCGAGTCTGTACTTCCAATTGCTCAAGAAAGAGACCTCTCCCGACACAGAGAACCCAGTCTTGGTTGCATTGATAAGCTTCTGCGCGAATGTAGCAGGGGCAGCGCCGCTCGTTGGATATCTGGCGCCGTGACGGTACAGCAGATGCACCTGGGTAACGTCGCAGCCATCAGGCACGAGTGGACTCGCATCAGGCAACCCGTAATCTGAGGAGTGTACAGAGTACCATGGTGATAGATTACCCCAATACTTGCTGATGTCGAAATCTGGCGACTCCGCGCTGCTACCGTGCGGTTGCGGATTGACCAATGGAAAGCGACCGGCCTCGCCTTCGTTGTATGGGTAAGCCTTCGCATATTCGATAGCTGCGGGCTCGACTCCGGTCGGTGTTGGCCCAGGGAACCCGACAACAGACTCTGGCGGGAACAACGATGGGTTCACCGCAGCTTGAAATATTGTGTTAGCTGATGCTGTCCAGGTGGGCGACTGAGGTCAACTTACTGCCTGATGGGGGGTACCTGTTTGCAGTGGCAGCGCCTGCGAAAGAAGAGGCCTGAACTGTGGTCGGTGCAGCTGTAGCAACGGTCAGAAGCGCAGCGAAAGCAGTCGCGCGCGCTGCGAAGGTAGTTTGCGTCTTCATGTTGTCGTCTGATTGCAGTCCCACAGGTAGCCAAGCTTCGACAAGCTTTTGCCCAGCAATATGGGCGTCGCATCCCCCATTTTATATTGCGCGCAGCTCACCGAACCCGCGGCGCTCTATACAGAAAAGCTTAGAGCACTGCGTACTCATCCTGCACTCGCGGGATGTACACAGTGCGGGCAACCAATCAGACCCTAGAACCTCGGCGCGTGCTTGAAGTTTGTAGATGCCGGCCTGCCGGTTCTGGCGAACGTCGCTAATCTTAGCGTGTTGGTGACGACATTAAACACATTCGCGGGATAAGGAACCCTGTTGGTACCTTGTTGGTGCCTGGGATAGCACGTGGGTGCGAAAGGTATGGGTGACTGGTAGAGGTGGTGATTGATGGGGGGTAGGTGGATGCAGGTACCAGCGTACCCAACAACCTGGATTGCTGCTTAGCGATGATCCACGTGGTAGAACGTACGCGGAAGGCACGAGATGCTTGGCCATCTGAAGCTCAGCGATCAGAATTAGACTCAAGCTAGTCGCTATCATAAACGGTTGGTCATGATCTATGTACCAGGCTGGTGCTACAATGTTCCCAGAGGATACGCGGACGGAATGTTCATCCTGTTGGGCATTACAACCGGCACCTCACTGTACTGAGGAACCTCAACAACCTCCTTCGCCCACACCGGCGATTTCCGAATCTTCGTCAATTGCTCAATCGCATATCCGATCCCGAGCAACTTCTCTTCATCAAAAGGTCGGCCCAGGATCTCCATTCCGATCGGCACCCCGATGGGCGCATCAGCGCTCGGTTCGCTGAAGCCTGCAGGCACAGTGACAACGGGCGTGCCAGTAAGAGCAGCGAGAATACCATTGCGGCCAGACTGCGACGCCGAACCAATCTTGACGACGAGATTCTTCTGCTCTGGATAGATGATCGCGTCAAGATTATTCGACGAGATTGTGTTAAGAAGCGCGAGCGTAAGGTTGCGGATGCCGATTTGACGACCAGCATATGTGGCGTTGCTAGTCGACGACACGAGTGCAGTATTGACATACTCATATTGAGAAGGGAGGACCAGAAACTCGCCGCCGGTGCCGTTGACTGCTTTGCGCGAGTACAGCTCGTTCAGCGTGCGTGGGTGGTCACCAGAAAGTGACGGTCGCTGAAGGTACACATCCATGAGTTGTCGATACTCAAACCGCTGGACATCGTACGCAGCTTGAATAGCTGTCGCATTGTATAGCGTCTCATTGATGGGGATGAGTGTGACCCCTTCTGCTGTAAGACGAGACATGAGTGCATCCATGGCATTGTTGACGGGTGTAACCTCAGAAGAATTGGTCCTGTTGAAGAAACCGTTCAGAACGCCAATTCGTAGCCCACTGAGCGTAGCACCACTCAAAGAAGCAGCGTAATCGATGTTATGGTTTGCTGACGGGACGAGTGCAGTCTCGTTGTCTACCGCATCGTACCCGGTGGTAGCCATGACTGTAAGAGCAACGGCAACGTCATTGATCGTCTTTGCGATTGGTCCAATGACATCGTGGGTCGTCGAAATTGGGATGATGCCAGTCCTGGTGATCAGGCCTTTTGTTGGTCGTATGCTGCAGAGGGAATTCGCGCTAGCGGGACTTCTCAGTGAATTGACTGTATCCGTACCTGTTCCAAAGACACAGAACGATGAGGCAACCGCCGCTCCGGTCCCGCCTGAGCTTCCTCCAGGGGTGCGTGTCGGATCATACGGGTTGACGGTCTGGCCGCCCAAAGAAGAAACACTGATGCCCTCCAATGCAAGCTCGTGGAGATTTGCCTTGCCCAAGATGATTGCTCCTGCTTTCTTGAAGGCGGCTACACTTGGTGCATCTTCCGTCGGTTGTGACTTGGCTAGAGCCAAGCTTCCACCAGTCGTTGGCATGTCCGCAGTGTCATAATTGTCCTTTAGCAAGATCGGGACACAGAAAAGAGGGCCTGTGGCGTTACCGCTGGAGAGCTGTTCGTCAAGAGAATCTGCGATGCTCAAGGCGTTTGGGTTCAAGGTGATGATCGCATTCGTCTGACTGTTGTGTGCTTCAATCCGGGCCAGGAAGGATGACACGACTTCGCGACATGTTGACAATCCAGAATAGAGCGCATGATGAACTGAGTCGATGGAAGCTTCCCGAGCATCAAATGGCATGGTTTGCGCTACCACAGACCGGCCGCATAAGGCTGCGAGAGTCAGTCGACTAATTGTGATCATCTTGTCGATAGAGACTGAATGCAGTCTTGTGGGAAAGAACGCTGAGCGCTTTGCACCACGTACAAGTACTTGATCAATCTGACTACACAATTGCTCTTACATTTCTGACTCAGTCACTATCTCCAAGATGCGTCTTGGCAACAATTGACAGATGAGCCGTCTTGATGCACGCATCCGATGGCCGTCAGGCAGAAATCTTGATAGTTACCACGAAAGTCATCGGTGTTATCGCACGTCGCTTGTGCTCCTACCGATGATCGGGATGACGTTGAAGGCCAAGGTTGTTAGCCACCTTCCTTTCTCGACTAAGCGTAAGTTAGCCCGGCCGGTAAGCCTGATATTCGGGTCAAGAAGTGGAGCCGCCAAAAGTGCACATGGAGTTCGTGAACACTGAACATGCTGTTCTCGTCCTGCTGATATCGATCCTCTATGAGAAACGGGGGCCGGAGGCCCAGCGGAGAGCTGGTGTCTTGACGCTTGTTTGCGCATGATATGGATTTCCGTGCCCGTAACGTAATCAAGCCGTGCGGAGAGCTAAGGTAGACACATCGCGAGCTCACGGCTTCAGTAGTTCGAGCCTATCAAGTACTCATGTGCAGTATTGTATGCTTGACGTCTGAAATGACTGTGCGGACTTGCGTCTCCATGGCTACAGCCAGTCTGATTCAGCCTGTTGCATTGTGTCATTGAGTACGAGAGTGAAGCTCAAAAGGTGGCAGGAACAGCCGTTTGGAAGACGTTGAGAGCAATGAAGTGCGGAATACAGGCAAACCTCTATCATGCTTGCTTGCGGAGGATTGCGTTGCGAGTCGCGACAGCCTCAGCTCGAGACGCGGTTGCCAAGACTTGTTACATAATCCAGAACTTGGTTCGCACCTCTTGCCTTCTACGATCCTTCCTTCGACACGTCTTCAGCCGATGTTCCGCACGCCCAGCCCAACATGAGCGGCATTACAGACCGGAAGAAAATGGCGCCGTACACATCGTGTTCTCCACGTTGTTTTCGCGCAAGGCTTATGCTCTAATGAAACTCGCGATGTGGCACTAAACAAACTCCTCGCTCAAAGCAGCAACACGAAACTCTGAACCACACCAATTCGCACCAAACGATGCTTCAAGATCGCAAAACAGCTGGCAAAACCTAGCCAACTCGGAAGCCGTTTGACCATGGATCGCCAGGCACGGAGATTCCCCGCCGCTCGCTTGAGGGTTCGACTTGATTGCTCCCCGAGATGGAAGAACGCTGCGCTGATACCATTGACACGAAAGCTGAACTTCGGGACTACGTTGGGCCTTTCATTTCGAAATTGTCCTGTTGCTGAAAAGATAGGATAGAGGAAGGCTCGTGAGGACCCAGCCAAAATAGGCTCTCTCCCCTCCGCATCGATATTTTCGCCTCAGCCACAAATCGTTTCATCCGATTCATGAACCAATTTTGGGTTGCCCGCCAAGCTTTCTCGTCCTTACACCACTGATGCTTAGGCATCGAGGGTGGACAGACCAGGCCTCGACCAAACGTAGCAGAGCGACGGCGGATGTCCTTCTTCACCCCAGATGTTTCCGGTTTCGAACATGCTCAACCATGCAACGCTACACGCCAAGACTATGTATCTCCTCGTCTCAACGCCGTCCATCACTGGATCTTATTGGCTCCGCTATCACAACAGTGCCGACGCCGTCCTGATCATCGCCATGCTGCAACATGATATGATTGCCGAAACTGCCAAACGAGGTTTTGAACCGTCTAATTTTGGATCTATCACGTTTCCGGCCTCTGCAACTGGTCACACAGCTGTTCTTTGTGCTTCATGTCGCTCACGAAACCACTTTCCACCACTTCATACGGCTTGGCCAAAACTGGGGGCTCTCCGACATCCGGATACCTCGTGCAAATGCTATTGTACAGGCTGGGCGCGTATCGATGGGGATTGGATGGCTCATCAGCTGGTATAAATGGAGGCCAGGCCGCGACTGAAGATGAGTATCAGCACTCAGGATCCCAACCCAGCAACTACAGTAATCACTACTTCTCTTCCTTTCTACTTAATACTCTTCTCTACTCGCTTGTCTTAATATCTCACCTGACCGGTTCAGCATGTACTTCACCAAGTCTTCCGTTGTTACTTTCAGCCTTCTGGCCTCCTCTTCGCTCGTGGCCGGCCACGGTGCGATCATTGGCGCCACTGGCGATGCTGGTGGTCAGGGTTCCGCCATTGGTGTCGACCCAAACACACCACGTGATGGCACTGGCCGCAACCCATTCCAGCAGGACTCGACTCGCTTTCGAGGCGATGCCGCCGCTACCTGCGGTGAGACTCTTGGTGGAGGCGACAACGCCATCAATGCCGGAACCGCGCAGGTCATGCAACTCAATGGCGGCACACTTCCCCAAGTCTCTGCTGGTGGTCAGATCATGATGACTGTTCACCAAGTCAACTCCGATGGTGCAGGCCCTTACAAGTGCATGATTGATGCCACAGGCACGGGAACAAACTGGCAGCCAATCACTGTTACCCAGAACCTCCAGGGTAACGCCCAAGGGCGCAATAGGGCTACTCAAATGCAAGATCTGCCCCTCACTGCCAGCATTCCCGCCGGTCAGACCTGCACAGGAACCGTCGCTGGTCAGAGCAATGTCTGCATGGTCCGCTGCGAGAACCCCGCGCGTGCTGGTCCTTTTGGAGGGTGTGTTCCAGTCCAGATGGCCGCTGGTGCCGCTGCACCTGCTGCTGGTCAGTATTTGCATCATAGAAAGTAACCTACAGTCGCTAACCTTTTTAGCTGCCCCTGCGACTGCTTCTCCGTCGGCCGCACCAGCCGCGGTCGCGCCTGCAGCACAGAACGTCGGAAAAGCTCCTGGTATGATCTTATGGGCTCTAACTCTATCGCTCAGACGCTAACGGACATACAGCTGCCCAACAGGCTGCTCAGCCCCCCTCAGCCGTCCCAGCATCGAGCGGTAACACTGCTGCTCAGGTTGCACAGCCCGCAAGCAATGTCGCGCCTGCCGCACCTCTCGCTAACTCTGGCGCAACTGGTTTGTTACAATTTGCGATCAATCGGCCTGCCCATTCACTAATGCAGATTTAGGAGCTACAACGTCCACCGCCCCAGTTACCGGCGCCGCTGCTCGCAAGCGTGAGGCACTTCGCCAGGCTGCACAGCCTGCTCTCACCAACGACGACCAGGAGGAGGAGCTCGACCTTCTTGATTAAGGGACTCGTAAATGCGCGGAATCTGGAGCATAATGTATTTGAAGTAGTGAGTTGATTGGAAGAATTGGTTGTATATACCACGGTATGCATGTATAGTGGGAGCAGAAGACAACGATGCAGGTCTGGGACCGCAACGACGAACTGTCAAGACTTTCTTATTTGGTATGTACTGGTCGCGTTGTTTGGTTGCGTAGTCGCTTGGGCTTGGGAACCCTGGTCTGTTACGCTCCTTTAGTAGTAATGATATGCTGATGTCCCGTGTTCTCTACACTCGAACCACGAACTCAACTTGTTGGCCTGCAGTATGACTTGTGGAGCGTATGGCAGCCTTACAGCCTCAGGCGTAGTCATAATAAGCTTTCGATCGACGCATAATAGACTAGGGTGCGTTGTTTGGTGCGAGTCTGGGATCAGGGTGGGAGAGTTTCAGGCTTGTTTTATGTGGCGTGCGATGAGTTCACGTGTCATTCATGTCGCGCATCGTCTACATCACACGCATTGTGATGGACTAATACTGCAAGCTCGACATATTGAATGTAACCTTGCTCGGAGTTGGATCGCGAGTGCTTCATTAGCCCCACGCGCCAAGCTAAACACTAGTCACATCTTCCTTGTTACTTACATCTCCACCGTCGGCGCTGCTATATTTCCTCAAAGCTGTGCTCAGAACTATATCCTCCTTCGTACCTTCCCATATTCCGCCACACTCTAATACTCTCAGTGGTCGAGTCTCGATCACGTGCTGGCGATGCCGCGGCACTTGTCGATCCCATCAATCTGTCACCATCCTCTGACCTTTGAAGGGGTGCATTCGCCCGACTAAGCTCTCCCAATGGTCTCTGCAGTACGTGCCGAATTGCAGTCCCATTTTCGATCAGTATGATCCAGCGATCTTGCTCAAGGTACTGTCGTAGCCTTGGTCGAGTGATGGAATCTGACGCGACTTCGTGGTGAAGAGACTCGAACTCGTTTCCTTCTTCTCGACACGCTTCATCTATCATGTGTACGACATTGTCATTAGTGTAGATTCCAGTATGCTCACGCTGGAGTGACGGCGATGGGGGAGCTGATGATACTGGGCTCGTGGGCGAGTTTTCTGGAGGGTAGATGCCGGTACCCATATCCACGAAGTTCCAATCGATTGGGATGCCCATGGTTTGGACTTATTTACTTTCGCTAATATGTAGAACGAAGGTCCTAGATCGAATACTGGATGTGTATCTTTGAGGAGAAGAATGTGGATGACAAAAGCAAACAAACTGAAGTTATAGTGTCTAAATTGAAGCTCGTGTCCAAGTGAAGCAGTGTGAGTAAATTGTCCAAGCATTCAACGCACAATACCGACGAGAATAGTGAATATAAATTATACACTGTTCACAGCTCCGCCATCATACTCAGTCTCTTTACAGAATCCTCGATTTCACAACCGATTCCCGTCCATTCTTCCAAACCACTATACTCAAATGTCCATTCCGTTCCATATCACACTCCACCCTATCCCCGCCATTCTTCATTCTCACTTCTCGCAGCGTCAGCCGCGTCCGCTTCTTTACCCAACCTCCTCGTCTCTCTTCTCAACTCCTCACCTGCCGATGGTATTGTGCTTTGAGTGACGTGAATCACGGAAATCACACCTTGTGCTGTCTGACGATTTGCCGCTGTCACAGAACGTTCGTTACTACGCTCAGGTGGTGGTGGTGCGTCTTCGCGTCGTTGTCACAATCCGCAACAAGCAAGTCAATCCGTTCACCTTCAGAGACCCACTTACCTATCTAGTTAAGAATTAAGCCTCTATAGGCAACTACTAGGCTCAAATAGGTAATCAATCAAGTCAAGCCAGACCTTCTGAGCCCCACTTAATTGCTTGTTGCGGAGTCTGGTCGTTGTCGGTCTTCACTCCCTCGCTCTGCTTCCCTCGCACCACCTTCATTCTGTATATTCGTAACCCCTTGCCCTACATTATTCTTGTCGTCGGATAAGGCCGCTTTAGCTCTCGTGTCCCAGTTCGTTGGGATGCCCATGAAGTTCGCCTTTGACTTCGACGTGATCGAAGTTTGAAAGCGAAGGAGTTGTGTGAGAGTATGGGCTGTTTTGAGTGCAGGGCTGCTCAAGGCTTGTTTCTGGGAAAGAGCATACATTGCATCGACATAAAGGAAAGATACTCGTCGAGAAATGCGAGAATTGAAGGCAGGGAAGTCATGGGGAGGAACGCGAGACATACAGTCCCCACCAGTTTTTATGGAGGTAGGTAGTCCCGACTGATGCTTCACCTCCAGATCAATGGAAGGCAAATTGCATTAATCATATCTATATTTCTCCAGGTCCATTCAAACTTCAACGAATTACCACACACAACACGGTCCACCTTCTGTCCAGCCTTGTCTCTATCCTGCTTCCAAGCCCTCACACCTCACCGCGTCCCGTTTACCCCTTCGTCACATTCAATCTATTGCACTCATTCACACCATTCGTCTTCTCCGCCGTCTCAGCCCTGAGCCTCTCCTGCTCCCTCAGCTTCCTTTCTCGTAGCTGTCTCGCATACTCATCAATTTGAGCCTGTGTAACGTGGCCGTCGTTGGACATTACGGGTTTGAGCTTACACTTGGATTGAATGGTAGATCTGTTACTTTTGTTGGGTGTAGCGAGGAACTTGGGTCCAGATGTCGGTATCGTATTGATACAATAAAGTTGACTTCGGTGCTATTGACGATGGCAGTTGCTTCGTTGCGACGCTGATACTGATAGTTGCCTGTGTAGTTGAGTAATTACTACACAAAGTCTGCACATCAAAAATGATATAACGTAGTTGGCAAGCGAGCGGGCCACCCCACCAACTCTGCGCACTATCTTAACTCTTAACCATCATGGCTCCACCACCTCAAGCCCAACTTTCTTCTTCTGAAGCTGATATACACCTTGCAATATCAGCTATTAATATGAAACAGATTCTGACTAAGAGACGTGCTGCAGAGACATCTGATGTTGCTTGAACGACGCTCCAGAGACGACGCGCTGGGAAACCTGCCCGACGCGATTGCTATCCCAACTCAAAGAGGCTTACCCAGCTAGAAGAGGAGGTGATTTTCAGATACATACTTGACCTAGACCAGTGTGGATTTGCGCCTACGTACGCAGCTGTACGTGATATGGCTGATAAGCTGCTTGCTGCGTGCGGCGCAGGCCAGGTTGGGCAGAAGTGGCCAGCCAACTTTGTCAGGCGTACAGACTCTCTCAAAACGCGTTTCAATCGATCGTACGATAGGCAGAGAGCTCTCTGCGAGGATTCTGTGTTAATTAAGAGCTGGTTTGAGCTTGTAGAGCAGACAAAGGCCAAGTACGGCATCTGCAATGAGGATGTCTACAACTTTGACAAGGCTGGCTAATGAGCTTGGAGTTGAGTGGCTAAAGCACTTTATTAGGCATACAGAGGGCAAGGTAATTGGGGCGCATAGGCTGCTCATCCTCAATGGCCATAAGAGCCACCACTCTCTTGAGTTTTGAGAACTCTGCAAAGAGAACAATATCTACACACTCTGCATGCCGCCTCACTCATCGCATCTGCTGCAGCCTCTTGACGTTGGCTGCTTCTTGCCGTTGAAGCGCGCCTACAGCCGTGAGATCGAGGCTCTAAATCCGCCACCACATCAACCACATCAAAAAGCTGGAATTTCTGCCAGCCTTTAAGGCAGCCTTTGGGCGGTGGTTCACGTTAGCCAATATCTGCTCAGCCTTTCGAGGCGCAGGCCTTGTTCCTTTCCAGCCAGACGTTGTTCTATTAAAGCTGGATGTGCAGCTTCGTACGCCTTCACCAGCCGCTCTACCAGAGGCCGTCTGGGAGGCTCATACGCCGAGCAACGTACGTGAGCTTGAGGCTCAATCAACGTTAATACGTGATCGTGTGCGGCGGCACAAGAGCTCGTCGCCAGCCTCGATCATTGAGGCAATTGGCCAGCTCAAGAAAGGAGCAGAGGTGATAATGCTCTCAGCTGAGCTGATGCACGATTGGATCACCAGCCTTGAGAGAGCCAACGAGGCAGCAACAAAGCGCAGGCAGCGCAAAAAGAAGCGAATACAGAAGCAGGGGGTCTTAACAAAGGGGAGGGAGAGGACATACTTGCCCAGAAGGAGGCTGGCCAGCAGATGGAGCGTGAACAGCGTCAGGGTGGAGGGCAATCAGGCCTCAGCCGCCACGCTCTAGCGCACTGCAAGAGGTGCAGAGAGACTGGGCATAACTCACGTATGTGCAAAAAAGATACTATAGATACTACTTAATCTACTGTATCAATATCTACAGATTACCTCATAATGTGGTGGAGTTGCACGCCTGTAGAGGTGCGCAGAGTTGGTGGGGTGGCCCGCTCGCTTGCCAACTACGTTACTACACTGGATTCATACCTCTTCGTACACCCTCGGTCCCCAACGACGATGTCCGCATCCACATCTTCGTAATTCACCACCTCGTCACAGGCTCGACTTGTAACGCTTAATGCACACAGCTCTTTGACCAGCCGTGAATTCACGGCGTGATTGTGATGTGCTACATCACAGAATCCGTGGCACGGTGCGTACATTGCACGGAGCACTATTCAAGTCAACGCAATCACCAACGGGCTCCATCGAACACCGTACTTGGACCTTGAGCAAGGAGAGTGGAGTTCATTTACACATCCGCATCCACTTGTCCGGAAAGGTACTGCCAGTCAGGCAACTAGTTGCTCCGCAGATGCACATCTTACACAGAAGTATAAGACATTATGCACGTTGATGCCCATACTGATACTGGAGTCAAAGGTGAATGATAAGAGCCGAAGCGAAGATAAGAAGAGCCGACACTGCAAAGTTTTGTCTTTGATTTCTCGATTTGATTCATGATAGTTCTACACCCAAGAAAATCCCCAAGAACATATGAAAGCCTTTTCAACATTCTACTTCTTCACCAACGCCATCTCATGCATCATCTCTATGCACTATTTTGGACTCCACATACTCCACTTTCATCCACTTTGCGCGGTCAAAGCCTGGCTTTCAAATCTGTATCTTGGGGGCCCGAGCGTAGTTACTCGCGCATATTGACCACGCACCGAATGCAATCTCCCGCCTTCATATCCGAGAACGCTTGGTTAATCTTATCCAGCGGCTGGCGATGTGTGATGAACTCGTCGACCTTGAGGTCGCCGTTCATATAATCAGCAACAAGGCCAGGAAGTTGTGTGCGGCCCTTGACACCGCCGAACGCGCAACCTTTCCATACACGGCCTGTAACGAGCTGGAATGGGCGGGTGGAGATTTCTTGTCCGGCGGCAGCGACGCCGATGATGATGGACTCGCCCCAGCCCTTGTGGCACGCTTCGAGCGCGGCGCGCATGACGTTGACGTTGCCTGTACAGTCGAAGGTGTAGTCGCATCCGCCGTCGGTCATCTCGATGAGCTTCTCCTGGATGCTCTGGCTGCCGAGCTTGGTGGGGTTGACAAAGTCGGTGGCGCCGAATTTCTTGGCCCACTCCTCTTTCGCGTCGTTTACGTCGACTACGATGATCTTGCCAGCCTTGTTCTTGGCGGCTCCTTGAATGACGGATAGACCGACACAGCCAGCGCCGAAGACGGCGATGTTTGAGCCCTCCTCGACACCACCCTTTCCAGCGGTGATGACGGCGGCTCCGTAGCCAGTGGTGATACCGCAGCCAAGCAAACAGGTGCGGTCCATGGGTGCCTTCTCGGTTATGGCGACCACTGAGATGTCTGCTACAACGGTGTACTGCGAGAATGTGGAGGTGCCCATGAAGTGAAGGAGGTCCTTGCCCTTGCACTTGAAGCGCGACGTGCCGTCAGGCATGACACCCTTGCCTTGAGTTGCTCGGATTTTGCCGCAGAGATTTGTCTTGCCGGACTTGCAGAACTTGCACTCTTTGCATTCCGGTGTGCTAGTATTTGTTAGCCGTGTGGTTCTGATATTGAGGATAGAGCGCGTACTAAAGTGCGACAACGTGGTCACCAGGCTTCACGTTGGTGACGCCCTCTCCAACTGACTCAACGATACCAGCACCCTCGTGCCCGAGGACAATGGGGAAAGCACCCTCAGGGTCCTTTCCGGAGAGTGTGTATGCATCTGATTTGCGTCAGTCTGACTCTCTTCCCAAGATTCCCGTGGTCGCGCATGAGAGCATGAGACAGTAATGGGGACTAGTCCATAGGAGGAGCCGTTGAACGTACCGGTATGGCAGACACCGGTATAGTAGATCTGTATGCGCACTTCGTGTGCCTTTGGTGGCGCAACCTCGACATCCTCAATGGAGAGATCCTTGCCGGCTTCCCAGGCAACTGCGGCCTGTGCTATGTCAGTGCTAAATCATTGCAGCATGTCTCGGCCCATTGTCGTCATTCTTGCTCAGATCTCACTCCACCTTCCGAAGAGCTCCGCATCCTTGTGATTTCCCAATTGCCGTTATCTCCACGTTTTGCGGATCCGCACGCCAAGCTTGCGTTCAATTGTCGCGTTTCGGGATGGGAGCTCGACGAAGGTGCGCGACGAGGAAGTATGAGGATAGTGCAATGCAAACGTACCTTGCAGGTAATGGTCTATAGGTTCAATTGTTAGCAGAAGCTCGATATGACGTTATTGATGCCCTTCCAGAGCTCGACGTACCTTGCCTACAGTATCTGCGGACATGTTTGCTGTGAATCAGTGGGTATCTAAGTGTTTAGAGGAATTGGCGGCGGAACTAGCTTTTATAGACGACGGTAGTAAGATGAGATGCCAGCTGCGTATGCGAGTGCGGCTCCGTCAGTATTTATTCGGGGGTGTGGGGTTGCTCCGACAAAACCGTCATATGCCCCTCCATGCCCCTCATTCGCGGGCCATGTTCGGCATACCTGCGCGTCTGGCTCGCGTTTGAGGCTCAAGCTCGCATTACACTCGGATAAGGTCCAGATGTATGAATGCAGTAGTCCGCTGCCTGCGATTGGTCGTCGTCCTCGTTCAGTCTAAATGATCGGGGCATCTTAGCCAAATATGGGGAGTTGAGCACTCAGTGCGATGGTCTTGGCGGACGGGCGGAACCTATTTCCCCATGTGGAAGAGGTGTGCGAATGCTACAGATAGTCAATTACAAGCATAGCTGCACTGTGTACTCACATTGCAAGCAGAAGTTCAAGGTCGCAAAATCGATGCATGCTGTTGTGCTACTTGAAAATCCAGACAATGGCAAATCGCTCCATGCAGACTTCCGGAAAGTTTTCCGATATCAGCGCCCAGTATCGAACGCCGGCAATGCAACCCAATCACACTTCTCTCGATGCCTAGCCTAACTCTTGGCTCAGACAGTCGGGCTTCCGACCAGTTTCTTCGGATCTTCCTCTTCGACCTTCTCAGGTGTCGACTTCCGAGTATTGTCCCTCTCCGGGTCCTTCGCACCCTTGCTCTTGCTTCTCAACCTGCCCCAACTGAGACTCCTGCGCCCTGGATTGGTCTCTTTGATGCCGTGGCTCCATCGCTTCCGCATTGGCGGCCTTGTACCGTCCAGTCCAAGTAGATTCCTCAGGTCGACGACCTCTGCGTGGTCCCTGGTATTCTTCATCCTATGCGCCCACGTGCACTCGCCGTCCTCGAATAGAAATTCGCCACCAACTTGCTTGAAGTCGCCGCCCTTGAGCGCATTCTTGCCTGTTCCCAGACTCTGAAATATGCTCTGCACCGAGTTGATGAGCAAATTCGTGTGGATGTATGCGGGCTTCGGTCCGAGGTTGAGGGTGCGTGTCATGCCTAATATATCGTAGAGTTTGCGCGTGGGATCTGCGTAGATTGGAAAGTGACATGAAGTTGCCGCCTGGTACATCGGAATCAGCTCGGGCTTCCCGCAGCCGATGACTGTGATAAAAGTAGGTGTAGGCAGGGCGAGGAGGGCATTGGGCGTAATCGAGGATGACAGTGTGCGTAAATATTCCTGGCAGTTCTGTGTTGCGTTAGTACGTGCTTGGTAAGTACAATGCGGATACTCACTCCACAGAAGAAGTGTCGTATGAAGATGATCAGCTGGCGTGGCGCAACGTGTGGCGCGTTGTACAGCTCCTTGAAGGGCCGACTCCCACCCTTCTCGTCCAACACCAGCAGGTCGCCCACCCGCGCAAGGTCTTTCTCAGTTGGCAGGTCATCGTTCACGTCCACGTTGCCTTCAAAGTCCTCCTGCTCCTTTTGCAGGACTGGCGTCTGGCTTGTAGGCGAGAAGGGCGGGGTGGTGCCATCTGGCGCATCGGCGGACGTCGAGACTTTAGGTTCAGCTGTAGGGGCTGATACTGATGGTGGTGGTGAGGGTGGTTTCGTGCTCGTGCTGGTGTGCGCTGGAGTTGCGTCCGCGGCTGGCGGTGCAGTCGTCGTCGCCTTGGTCGCTGCAGTCTCCATCTTGATTGTGAGTATGTGCAAAGAAGAATTGCGCGTGGGGAAGTGGATTATTGTAAGCGCTCAGGTCCACGGGAGAGAGCTGTGCCGGAGCTAGAAAGCGCTGATGGTTCGTCGATCACTTGAAAGAGGCGGTGCAAAGCCGTGCACACGAGCTGAAGTGTGATTGATTGACAGGACTGTGCCGTCAGCAACAATAGAAAGCTGTGACTGTTCTGCAAAGATCTGAGACCGTGTACCTTCTTCAGCTACGGCCACGACATGCGCGACAAGTTTCAGAGTGCTTTCAGTGCGGACAGCCGCTACGTCAGCGGCTCCCGAAACTTGGAGTTAGTTCCCGCTGTCTTGTTAGCTCAGGGGCTGATTGGCTGAAGTGGAGCCATTCACAATGTGCAGCAACATTCATTTTCTGTGGCCAGGCTCAGCCGCGACGTTTGCGAGCTGGCTTTGGTCGACGGCGAGGTGGTGGCGCGAAGGAGTTGCTGACGGTGATGCTTCAAATGTGTCTCAGGGTCCAACAGGGTTCTGCCGCTAAGCGATAAACCATCCAACCAGCGGCCAGAAGTTGTCACTTCCACCACCACCGATGTCAGGATTGCATACATTCCATGGACCTCGCCGACATTCAGACGAACTTTTGTGAATCTTGCAAAAATATTCGAGACCAGAATGAACCGACCTGAACGCCTGTTCACCATGTTTGATGCAAGTGCTGCCCACCAGCAATTCATGACACCTGAGCAAACTTCGCCTTGATGCGCTGAAGGACCTCATCATACCGGCTGAACTCGGGAAAGTCAGCGCCCTGGCAGTCTTTCTTGACCTGCACTGCTTTTGCTGCAGTTAGAACTGCCATCCTCAAATCGCCCTTCATCTCGCAGACAAGCGAGATGTCGATGAACCTGCATGAGGTCAGTCTCGAAGTCCAGTCTGTGTGGCAGGATCAGCAAAAGTCTCAGCACGAACTTACACATTTGCCAAGCGAGCAGTAAAGTTACCCTCCTTCTGATGCAGCGCCGCCATCTTGAGCAGCTTCTCGACGTAGCCCTTCGTTTTGGCGCCATCCTCCAACCTCTTGCCTCTCAAGAAGCGCGTCTCCCTCTCCAGATCCTGCAACCGGAAACGTCGCTCAGCACTTTGATGCGCAAACGTGCTCTCGTCGTCCTCATCACCAATGCATGCACGACAGTCGCATGCGAAGCCGTAGTGCTTCAGCTCCCACGATCGCAGAATCTTATCGTGGATCATATCGCAGTACGACAACGTGATCTCTTCTCCAGCCTGAACTTCATTCATGACGTGTATTGTCTCTTTGCCGATCGCTTCATTCCACGTGAAGCACGCATTAGGGTTGCAGCAGTGGTTGAAGCGCGCTGCATTCGGGAAGATGGCCGCGCCCTTGTTCATCTCCATGCAGTTTGTCTGGAAAATGCTGATGAGCGAAGCCTCTCCCCCGAGCCTCGCGTTGTGTTGTTCCTGGATGCGCTGTCGCTCGAGCGGCTCGACCGACTCGTGGATCCGCGAGGGCCAGTTCTTGGGATTCTGGCCATGGCCTGAGTGGAGCGTGAAGTATAGCTTCTGCTGCTTGGGTGACAGCTTGTCGAAGGCCTGCTGAATGTCGGACTGGAGGTAGTGAGCGACCGGTACGACGAGTAGCGGATCATCGGCCAGTATGCGAGTTCCGCGCTTGATCGGCTTCAGGGCGAAGCAGCCGTAGCCCTTGCCATCGATTGCGCGAACCTCGTAGTAATCGTTGGCTAGTTGAAGCGTCAGCCGAAAGACCAACTGATAATCGACGCTGACAAGACGTACGCGGAGCTGGAGGTATGCCCTTGTCGGTGATATTCGAGCCGTCGATGGTAGCCATGTCCCGTTTCTTGCTGATGCGGAAGTCTCTGTTGTCACGACGACGTGACAGGCGTATACGAGTAGGTAAGCAGCAAGCGCCGACGTTTGTTGCGGAGGTAAGAGACAGCAGATTGACCCTCTACGGGTCACTCATTAGCCACAGTCGACCCGATGAGTCTTTCGATGCCGTCTCTCACCTTCACTTGCAGTGCCCCGCCCTGGGTCCTCAACGTGCGCGACCCATCACAACCAAATTGCGATTACGTCAGTCCGGGGGACTTTTAACCTTCATCATCTGCCTTCGACATCAGTCATGAGCGATAATGCCTTGGGCCGTTGGCAACTGATTGGTGATTGTGATCACACAGACACTTGGCATCAGCATCCTCGCCTACGTAGCAGTATTGCGACACGATTGAACGTTGAGTATGTTCGCGCTTCAGCCGCAAAACCAACCTATATCGTATTGTCCTCGCCAGCCGTGACGCTGCGATTTCGATAGCTTGCAATAAGCATACATCGACATTCTAGTTCAATCATAATGATACCTTCCCTCACATGCACATGCGATCAGCATCGCAGTAGCAGCACATCTCAAACTCTTTCAATTCATACAGACTCCTCATACCTCCTCACGCGTTCTATCTCCACTCCAGTCTACAAATCTCCAACCAGCCTCTTTCCTGCCCTCCATTCTCGATACCTACCACCTTCTTCTTCGTAAAGTCCCTTTGCGTGTCAAGTAACCATGTTAAGTACACTTTCCCGCAGGCTCTGTCCGTCGACACCACAGACTAACGTAGAAACCCATCCGTTTCTCAAAATCGCATGTCTGCGTATTCTCGTGCTGTTTGTGGCCACAACCGAGGTTTTCGATGATCTCTACACCTTTGCGACTTGGCCTTCAAGGCACCGTGTTCGCACAGAACGTCTTCACCATATCGGGGAAGTGCGAGGATGTAGACGTGACTGCGAACGTCGTCGTCAACGGACAGTGCCTACTTCATCATAACCTCAAGAGTGTGAAGTTCGTGTGCTATATCATTCTCGCTAATCAGACTTGTTGGTAGAGCAGTTACTCAACTACACCTACAAAGACGATCATCTTCTTACTACAAGCAGTCATCACCATCGCAACGAAAGCAGATAAACACCTTCAACGGCAGCAATATCAACCTCAACTATCTCGATCCAACACCACCACCTTCTTCATCATCAAATCAAACCATCAACAACATCGCCAAAGTATATTCACCGTGACCACCCTATCAATCTCCCAAACACGCACATAAAGTATCATTCTAACACATCCTCCAGGCCCAAGTCAAAGCGGAATGTCCAGCGAAGAATATTACGCCTAGATACGAGCGATGATGGAGGAGCAGGAGACCCGGGCAATTAGCGGAGGAGAGAGAGCGGGCGAGGAGGAATGGGCGGTAAATGGGACTAGGGGATGGAGATTAATGTATGGGGCAAGGGGAGAGGGAAGAATGGAGAGAAGCTGAGATGGTTCGGGAGCGAATGGTGTTGAAATAGGGAGATACGTGTGGCTGTTGTCAATGCTCTCATTACAGCTACTTCCATCTGCATCTTGTAATCTTCTCTCCAAAGTTGTGCAATGCCTACACTTGCGGTTGAGTATTTGCCTTTCTCTTGCACATGCCCGTTATGATCAAGGTCCTGATTGCTCGACCCGAATCTCTTGCCACAGCAGGGCTTTTCCTGCACGATTCTGTCACCACATAAGTATGTGTGGAACCGGTATTCGCACATTTGGTGGGCCCAGTTCAATTGTGATTGACGTGATGAATTTCAATTGGGCAAGGTTGAGAAGAATCGTGTCGTATTGAATCTATGAGGAAGAGCTATTTAAGTAGGCAGGCGTGAGCGCTCTGACTCTGAGGTTAAGCACTAGTCCCAATCAGGCAGATCGCGAGGAAAGAGAAAGGACGGAACCTGGGGCAAGCGCTCTCCCAGGCGGGTGCACACACCCCGACGGACAATGAATAAAAGCGCGTTAAACAGGAAGCAATCTTGTTGTTGTGAGGGCGAACCTAACAATGTGCATTTTGTTGTCTATCCAAATGCTACTCGTGAATACTTTCCTTTTGCTGACAAAAAGCCACAGCAGTGTATTTCAGATCTGCCCGCACGAATACTCTGCATAAACATTTGGAAATTCGTCACAGCTAGACACTTATGACATATGCGATCTCAATCTACATTGCTCAAGACTTCACAACAACTCCTTTGGTTTCCGTTTCCTGCCTTCGTAAATTTACCTCCTCCTTGCCCGAAATTCGTGCGCATATCATACCCATCTGCTCATGTCTTTCTCGCGCTCTCGCCTCTCCTTCTTTACCGCCTTCTTCTCCTCCTTCAATCGTTCGTTCGCTGCCTTGATGTCTTTCTTTATTCGTCTCTTCTCTTCTTCTACATTTTTCTTATCGACCTCTTTGCAAGTCGGACATTTCTCTTTTAACCATTGGCTTTCCCCCGATGCTGATGTCGTCTTGCATCGTCCTTTGTAAGGAACGGGACCCTTTGAACGTTCGCGCTCGCCAATTACATGGCCGCAACCAATGTAGTGGATGTCCCAGCAAATACACATGGTAGGCGGCGGGAGGTCGTCGAGGGTATCAAGGATGGTTGAGATGGCTGGAGCACGGAGTATGGATGTAGCGGGGTTTGGCTTGATGATGGTGTCTGTAGGATGATACACTGACGGCGAGGGTGTTGTCCGTGTTTATGAGCGTATACTTGCGCAGGTTCTATTGAGGAATAACAACTGTTTTCAAGTTAGGGATCTGGGCAGATTATATTTGGGTTTTGTTGGTTCTCCTGGAGAAGCACTGTGAGGGACAATGCATCCACAAAAGTGAACATTAAAGCATTGAAAGGGTGTTTCTTGTAAGTCACAATTCAGGCATACATGGTTAAGAATATCACATTGCATTGTTCTTTAAGTCTTCCATACCTGTCACACGTCGTAAGTTTAGGTTGTAAATCGCATAGATTCAGCCACATAATACCGCCTAGATTGTTAGCTAATCACGATCTCCCCTGCTCTAGCAGGCGTTGTTTCCGCCAAGACCGCACCTAGGTCCTACTCAAGCCTTCAAGCCCATCCCGACTGCTTCTCCTTCCGAATATTCTTCTTCGCCATATCTTTCGCCATCCGCTTCTCCGCACGTTGCGCGTTCTTTTCAGCCTTCTTCTCAGCCTTCCCGCCAAGGAAGTCGTCTTCGGCGCGTTGTAGCTCATCATCGTGCTCCTTCCGAGCCGCCTTGGCACATCTGGGGCATTCTTTGTTGTAACCCTTATCGAACACCTTGTCGTTCTCCGCGATATGGATCGCATTCGGAGACTTACGCTTGGAGTTGCAGCACTGCTACATGGTAACGGAATGGCCGCACTCGGTGTGGCGGTGGATCCAGTACTGGCAGGTGTGCATCTTGGCTGACGTACGGCTCAGCTGGGGAGTTTGAAGAATTGTCGTGACGTTGTGTACAGGAATGGTGATGTGGTCGAGTTGGTGGTTATTTGGGTTGAGAGTGGTGATGTTGGTGAGTGTTCTGGTGTTGCAGAGAAGGAGATTGGACTAATTAATAGAGGTTCTGATTATATACTTTGGTACAGCTTGTACGCTGTGAGCGACGTAAATACATTGTGAGTGAAATATACTACATCGACTAACTACAGTCATCCCCAACGAAGCAAGTATTGTGGATTGTGCCTGCAATTGGAGAGCCGATCTTGGAACACATAGTGCTGTGTCCACTGTTACATCGCTTTGTTGTACAGTGCTAATTGTTTCTAATGTCTCATCCTAGTCGCCTCCGCCCTAGCCCTTGGAGCCAGACCTCATACTCTGGCCTCTCCCTTTCCTCCTTCAAATTCTGCTGCCTCTTTTTCTCCGCCTTGGCGGCTGCAGCTTCTTCTCTCTCCAGCTCCTCGAAGATAATGCCTGATATGACGAAGACCACAGCCACTAGGTAGAGCACCGCGTGCGCCATAAACTTTCTGTACAACCACCATCCGACGGCGCGGCTGATAGCAAGAACATGTTGTACCCACGGGCTTTGCAGTATGTCTTCGTGCATGACTGGAGAGCGAGAGATGGTTCGAGAGTGTGACGGTATAAATACCTTGTATACGGAACAGTACACAAGGTCGGCCTTTTTGTACCGTTACAGAGAGCCACGTACTGCAGCATACATCTGATCGATCGGCGGTCGTGCAAAGGATGTGAAAGGTGCTGATGCTGTCGTCGAAATAATGCGAGGAGCTTGTGATCCATGTTGATTGCGATCTCTGACTTACATCTGTTTACTGATGATGCTTTCTGGTTGCGAATTGATGCACGATAAGCTCAAGGCGTCTGTGAAAGGCTGACGTCTTCGCGCAGGGGCGAGAAACTTTCGACTCGTGCTATTTCTGGATATATCGAGGGTATCCGCGCTGAAGTATCACTCATGAAGACTGCAAGCTATATGGGTGCGATAAGAATGAAAGAAAGCCGTGCGTGTAGCTGAACTAAGCGATGAGTGACTGGCATGACTGTAGAGCGGTCAAGAAATGCTTTTGTGGGTCAAGCGCTCATGAGGATGCACTGTGGCAGTTTCATGGTCGTATTTTCGTGCTTTCCTGATATGTGAGCTACCAAAAAGGTACAGTGTGCAGAATAGGCATAGTGGGCGTAGGATAGCATATATACTCGTCACATTTAACCGTTGAGCTCTTGTTGATCATCATTGACACGGGCAAGAACCACGCTAAAGCAATGATGACTCAACGATACCTGCCATTCACTTCGAGCTATTCTTTTGGAACCCTACGCTGCATGGTGTGAATGAACTGTACGCGTGCCGAGCACGAGCAAATCCTAACTGCTGATTGACAAGCTTTGTACCTTTCCAATATTTTGAGCCCGCTTTCATCCTTGACTTGCAGTCCAGTTCCATAACTTCCATAACTTACATCACTCCAGCCAGTCTTTCACCCAGGTACTCTCACTATTGCTCTAATTCAGCGCAGATCGCCTGTATCAGGCAATATAGATGAGGCAATCGATGCGCTTGTTAGCCAGGAAAGCGCCTACAACGAGCTACGTGACGAGTACGATAGTTGGCGCAAGTACGAGCCAAAGTGGACACGGCAGCAGTTTAAAGGTAGTAATAGCGTTATCAGCTATTAGCTCTTTTTGGCGCCTAAATACCCAAACCTCAGCCGCCTCGCAATTAATATACTCACTATCCTAGCGTCAAGCTGCGACTGCGAGCGCATGTTTAGCGAACTTGGCAACCTATCAGAACTACGACGACGCAAGATTAGGCCTCAATTACTTGCTGTACTTTAGCTTATACAATCGTGGGTGAGAGCTAGAGTAGTGTTGCCCACTGAGCGCGAGACAGAAGCTTGTTCTGACAAAGAGATAGCAGAAACTTTCAATATATGCAACTAGGATCACTCCCCACTGTGATTGCTATACAAAATAATCTTGAGAGCACACAAATTTATCAATCTTCAATCAACTTGCAATCAAATAGCTCTCTCGCTGTCTAACAATTGAATCAAACAATCCGCTCGCTTAGAGCGATGCAATTAAATCAATTCTATGCCTTATATTTGATTGATTTGATTGTTGGAATGTCTGGTAGGCAGTGCAGAAGTGATTGTGGAAGAGAAGTGAAGGGAAGCTCTGGCTCCATGGTACGTTCTCGCAAAACACACTGTGCACGCTGTAAAATGGGCAAGAGCAAACAGAGGTGAAGGTGACGTCAATGTTACAGATTACAAATCCTGGTCGCAGGACATATAGAGGGAGGAAGGCTGAGGTAGATCCTGGGACAACCGTCGGTGGCTGGGTTGCACCTCGCATGCCGCATCTGGGATCTACAGATGGAGGAAGCATGGTCATCTTTTGGCAATCACTGTGTCTTCGATGTGATTAAGGCATCATTACGAAGACCCATTATCAACACACCTTCATTCCAGCCACCCTGCCACTGCAAAACAGGCGTCTGTGAGGACCTCCAGGGGATCAGAACCGGCTCGCAGTGAGTATAGACAGCAATCACGACTTGCAGAATGCATGGAGCTTTCCGCAGATCACCGATGCGCCAGCCATACAGGCCTGCTTGACTATGCGTAACGATGTGCGCCACACCAATTTTATCAAGTAGCGCGGTATACACATGCGCATTTTGCGCCTCCGAAATCATAGTGTCGGTTTGGAATTGCGCTTGCGCGGCATAGAACGCATCAAAGATCGGGTCGCCGACTCTACCCGTTCCTGGCCACTGAGTATGCAGCTTTGCTTGTGACCACTATCCTTGATTCTCCGTATCAATGAAGGGGCTCTCGACCGCGCTGGTGCTGAAAGCATACATTGACCCAATGGATGGGTTCCAGGCGGAGCGGCCGCGCATTGGCTGGTCGCTGATACACAATGTACCCGGCATCGAGGAAGAATGAAGCCCATCCTGGACGACCATCCGGTGTTTCTAGCCAGGTGTTGCCTGTTTGTCCTGCTCCATGGATGAAGATGATTGGCACGTGCTATGTCATGGCTAGTGGTGTCAGCTTCTCGACGTAGATCCGACCGACCATGTACTGAGAAGTCACGTTTCCAATCTAACGATATTAATGCCTGTGTTGGGTAGAGACCTGTGCGCCAACAGTAATGTTCTTATATTGCCCGCCGATGTAGAAGAAGTCCCGTCGTGGCTTATCACTTTCCGCATTGACGAAAGTGACTGCAAGCAGCATTTGAAGCATTTTCAGCAGAATGAGTCCGAGTCGCGGCGACACATTCGTCTGGGTCAATCTTGGAGAAGGCAGGAGGGGGGAAAGGTGCATGAGGCGGACGCACCGGAAAAAGCAAACTGCTTGTGCCGCCCACTTCTCCTCAACCTCTCGAAAGCCACAAACAGTCGATTCCATTGTGATGCTGCAAATGTCTCTAACAACTTTGTTGATCAATTCTTCATCGGTACAAGGGTGTATTCCGCTATCAGGCTTGGCGCACGTCTGAGCTCAACGCGAAAATGACGTGTAGTCACTTTCTCTTCCTTACACACATGCAAAACTTCAGCGAATCCAGATAATCGATCATATACATAGCCTCGCGTGATCATTGCCTATTCGAATCAGAACAGCGATGGGTTGAACCAGATACGGCCAAGACGCGCCCAAGGAAGACGCGTGCTGCGAGGTATAGCTTGAGGCTATCTAATACGTTGCAGGCTGGATGCTCAGTCGACCGCCATCTGTAAGCAGCACATTACCATTGACATAGCCTCCAGCACGGCTTGCCAGAAACAGGATCGCGCCCGCCATGTCCTTTACGTCTCCGGCTCTTTCTGCGGGTATGAAATCCTCGGAAAACTTTTCGTATGCTCCGTCCTTGACGAGTAGGTCACCCATCTCGCTTGGATACACTTTACCTGGTCAGCAACTACACGTCTCGAGAGGGGCGGAAACGGAGCAAAACTTACATCCTGGCGCTATAACGTTTGCTCGAATACCATATGGCACGAGCTTCGTCGCGAATTGCTTCGTGATATGAACAGTTGCGGCTTTGGAACCACTGTATGGGAAGCCGGCCATTGGCATTCGGTTGAACGCCCCGGCACTGACTACCGACACGAACTGCGACTTCTGCTCGACATTGCCAGCTTTGTTGCCTTTATCAAGCAACTCGACTTTGGAACCACTGTATGGGAAGCCGGCCATTGGCATTCGGTTGAACGCCCCGGCACTGACTACCGACACGAACTGCGACTTCTGCTCGACATTGCCAGCTTTGTTGCCTTTATCAAGCAACTCGAGAAAGGCGACCATCGTCAGAAACACAGCTGTGGTGTTGACAGCGTACGTTCGGTTGTATTCATCGACATCCCAATCGTTAAGATAGTCCCGAAACTCTATGAGCGATGCGTCTTTCTTCAGTCTCAGTAACGTTGGTCCAGTAATAACAGACTTTGCTATCACAAGATTGACATAGCCAGACCTTTCGCTGACAATCTGGGCCGCAGCTGCAAGATCGGACTCGATCGTTACGTCGGCTCGGATGGTGCGAATGTTGCCGTGCTTCTGCAAAACGTATGTTAAGCAAACTGGCTAGTCAGCGAGAGAGATTATGGACACATACCGCCGTACTCGCAGCCTTCTCTAAGACCTCCTGTCGTCTTCCGAGGATGTACACGATGGCGCCATTGGCTTCGAGGGCCTGCGCCAGCATCAAGCCAATTCCTGGAAATGTGTTAGTCTACTGACTGATGGGGTGCTACTGGCTTGCCTGTTCCTCCATCGGTTATGACAGCGACGAGACCATTGACGCCGAAAAGGCTGGCGGGATTGAGGTCAGACATGTTCTAAATGTGATGGTGCTTTGTGCTGCTTCCAAAAACGGTCCTTCCTAACCAACTTATACGATTGAGAAGATGATCTTACTTTGTAAAATTGACGCTCGATCACATCTTCTGACCTAACGATAAAGTCGATGTTTAGGACACTGTTGTCCATTATGTCCGCTCCTCGCGCTGACGTGATTATGCCCAGCAGCCGCACTGAGTAATGCAATAAGCTCGTGCGATCACTTCCCGCACCTCTCGACGTACCCAAGCAGCATGTTGAGTTTCACATCGCGAAAAGGCCTCGTGAAGTCTTCTGGCTATCTTCTTAGTGCTCTTCGATGTACGATAACTGACCACGAAAGTAAGCGAGCTCGTACAGCATGCTGTGGGATCAGTTTCTTGATGACAGGCTTAGCATAGACTGCGCAGCAATGATCGCACAATCTGGTGGCAGGTTGTACGACATCGTACGATCTCCCTTCTGAAAGTAGGCAGAGCATTATATTTGACAACTCTGCGGTGCCTCATGCCCATGTCTACACCAAGCTCTCTGAAGACGTTCAACACATCGGGGTTACGCGCGAGTTGCGAGTATGGTTGCATCTTGCGGAGCTGAGGTCAAGCACATCCCGATTTGGCCACGGGCGGGGCAGCTGCTGACTTCCGACCGTTCCTCACGACCGCCGCGTTGTCGGGGCGTTTATCCTGATCTTTGCAGTTGCAACCGTCCCAGACGGTTCTGAATAGTCGTTTGTATATCGGTACCGTGAATGTAGTGCTACATCGCACCGGCAAACTGGCGACTCGGCGCCTCTCCACAAATCGCTTGCCTGGCCGAACAGGCAACAGCACCAGATTTAAGTCTCGTATCACATACTAGACAGCTTCGACTGTCCTCACTCAACATGTCTGCAACTTCAATAGAAAAGCTTCCCGTGGAGCTTCTACAACCTATTTTCTTCGCATCCGGTTACAACACTGCTCTTCTTCTCGCTTCGCCCCGCATCAGCGTAAGGCTGTCGAGCGAATATGTTTATGGACCGGTCTGCGATTACCACCTCACAAATGTTTCGAATGACCGTGCTCGCCAGCTCGAGTCCCAGACGCTCATCTTCGCAAGCAGATGGATGACTTGGTCGTACTTCAAGTCATGGATCATGAGAGCCTTCGCATCAAAAGGATGCTTGTGCGGCATGACCCCAGATGAAGGTTGTTTCGATGCTCAATGGCCGCCGAACTTCGAAGATGGTACGCAAATGGTCTTTTCTAGGAGTCACCTGCCACGTCTGGCATTTGTCAAAGCACGCATCCCAAGGAAACTGTTACAGGGGTCGTGGACGTCGGACAAAGTCCAGTTCCTACGATTTCTACTCTGGCTCACGAGCATGACAATCGACTGGCGCAAAGCTGAGGTCCGCGAGGCTGCAATCAATGGACGGCACCAAGCAATTCTTGAGCATAATCTCGAAGCCGTCGAGCTTTTCAACCACAATCGCCGCCTCGGCAAAGTCGCTAGTCTCTCTACGGTCCGTTTCGCCGTGATTGAAGGTGACTGCAATAGATCTATAGTCTACGACGCGATGTACACCGCTCAAATGTGGGGATCCGGCATTTCCTGGGAATGCGCCGAGCTCGACCAATGGTGCGAAGGGCGCACGAAGACTGGCGACCCCAAAGGTCTATGGCTCAAAACGAAATTGGTAGAATTGCGGGCACCATCGAGAGTCGGGAACATCTATCAAGACGAAGGTCTGGGCTACAGATGCTTGCCTGGCGGCGAGCTTGATCAATGTGCGGGGGATTATGAGGGTGGAGCCGACGACCGACTCGTTGTGAAGCAGCACAAATGGCACCAGGTCAGTTACGTTTATTCTTTCTTGCGATGGTCGTTTTGCCAGTGAATTTGACGAGCCTCCGGATCGCGTCTGGAACCTCACGCCACGTCAGCCATGCCCAAAGGCAGTCACGCTCATGTACACCCGAGGCGGAGAAGGATACTTATACGGTCGTAAAAACCAATGACAAGTGAGGGTTACGTCAGAGTAAGTTATATTCGACTGTATCTTGAACATACTTCTGACTAGGCTAGTGACTCTACTTTCCAGATCTCTCCTACAGAATGGAGACTTACAGACAGTACCCTTTGATCATCTTGGGCAGGACGTGAAGTCCAAACGGCTCGCCTCAGAAAAATTGGAATGGTCCATCACATGCTGAGACATTCCAAGGAGGTTATACTAAGCATCAATGCTGCCTATATGCACGGGGTTACACACGACCTGAGATGTGAGAGTTACTGCAGGGTTTGGACGATCATCAATATCGCGGACGTTCCTACGCAATTCACATTGCTGGTTCCAGCTTCCCCCGAAGGACAGTTTTATTGCTGCTAGTGCCTACTTCCAAGAAACGGTCACCCCGCCCCCTGATCGATATGCGGCCCTGGGACGCTGTTGTATACATTATTATAGCATGTGCCAACGAACAGCCGCATTTCCCAAGGGAGGCTCGCAAACTCTTTCCTTCATCACGACGCTTCCTTGTCTGCTACGCGGCTGCTGACTCAACAACAAGGCTGAGAGGACGCTTGGTGCTCTGGGCTGGACTACAGTCCAAACGTACCAGGCGCGATGGGAATTTGCTTCTGGCGCCATCTGGCGAGATTGGCGTTCTGGCAGTCACTTCAAGCTTCGAATCCTGCAGGATGAGCGACCTGGTTTTCGCTTGGATGTCTGGAAGCCTATATCAACACAACCCGAGTCGACTGAACAGCCCAGAGGTAGTGGATTGCGATGGTTCAGGCGGCAGCTTTACTTTCATCATCTACAAGCTATGTATCAAGCCGGTGCTGATGACCTATCGAAACTGAGATTATATGCACATGTACGGGATGACTTTCAGTCTGAGCACAGCGCAGCAGAATCGCCAGGCTCTGAAGAGATCACCGGGCCACCAGTCAAACTAGGCGCACGATTGTCCACCATCTAAGGATAGCCGGCCGGACTACCGACTGCTTAGAGCTGTGGCGACCAATCTCGAAGCAAATATGGGAGCTGGCCAAGTCAAGACGTAATCCACATCACCGCCGGTGGCTCTGTCTCGACAATGTGCCACAGGTATGGCCTTCGACGTCGCCGTGTAAGTCGAGTCTCACCGGGGTGGCACGACGACGACCGAGTGCCAGAGAACTTACACACTGGTTCAGCATGCGCCACGTTGTTCGTTTGCTTCCGCATTGCACACCATCTGTCGTAATCTTTCCGTTGCTGACGTGTGTCTCGAAGTCAAGCCATGTCGTGTGGAACCCATCTCCGCTCAAGCGAGGAGGAAGAAGCCATGGTCACGGTTCTTTGATCCAGTCTTCGTTGCCCAATGGCGAAAGTGCTTGGTTCAAGCTTTCTAAACGTACCGATAACAGCACGTATTGCTTTGCGCTGCTTATCCCTGTTTCGAAGACCGGAGCTATAGCGGTTGAAGCCAGAATAAAAGCTCGGCGTTTTCAAAAAATGCAGAACATGGCCGCCTTTATTCGCGGCGAGGCAGTGGAATGCAGCGTGCGTCGAAATTCTCAATGGTCAACTGAAGGGACTGAACAGTCCCGATGGGCGCACATACCTCATTCAGCGAGATCCCGAGCTCTTCCTTCGAACTCAGAACACTTTCATTCATTACGCTAATGACTTTGCACTCCGCGTCTTCTTTAACCAACATTACTTAGGACAATCGTCAATTCGGTTGGTTTGCTCTTACCGGCCACGGCAATTACAAGGAAGGTCTGCATGGCGTCTCACGCGGCGATCTCGGCAACTTCTGGAGTCACTCGCACGGCTCACATCATGCAGTTCGAGGGTACAAAGGACGCTGGCGGACCGCAGTCTGGTGCGATATGTGGATCCCGGATTCGAAGTGTCAAGGTGTTGGAGAATGCACGTGTCAGACAAGCGATTAAGGCTTCATGCATCTAATCCGGAATCGGACAGCTTTGCAGATTACAACTTGCTCTTGTTCTCGCGTCCTATAAAGCCAGCTATTGGCCGGATCTTCACTGCTTCCTGCGCGCTTGATATCGCTTTCTTTCCTGATTCAGATTCCTCGAACGCGCCGTATGCATCCCAACTATGTGCCACGTACTCTATTCTTACACCCTTTGTCTCATTATCTTCAACAACTACAACGGCATGTAGTTTGCTTGCACCCTCGGTGAAGTCGCTAACGCCTGACGATGTACTGTGCACGAGCACGATAGCAGGATTGAACGATACTGTAAGCGGCGATCCGGCTCTTTTGTTGTGTCTGATGGGGCAGTTGTGGACTTCCGGTGCTCCAGCCAATGCATCTCCAGTCGTGAAAAGCTGGATGAGGTCTTGTACGGGCTGCGTGGCTAGATGGGCGTCGCTTGCTGCCTGGTTTGCATACCTGGCTTTCATCAGATCACGAGACTTTGCTTGACTTATATAGCTAAAGCATACTCCTCAATCATATATATCTCGTTCCCTGCTTTATCATCCACAGGCAGCGCGCAAACATATTGCAAGACCTCAGGCTCGTTGGGCGTTGTGAATGCGATGATCTTTCGGAACGCATCAATTGCTTTGTCACGCGACGCGGAGTCTTTGAAGACTAGTCTTGCGGTGGTGAGTATACCGGACATGTTCGAGAGAGGATACAGAGAAGTACTGTGCCTCTAAGGTAGGCATCATTGAAATTTTGTTCATTGAGGTTCCGTCAACCCCGCTAAAGCGGAAATGGTCGTTCCGAGACTCGGAATAAGATTTCCGCATCCTGCACAACCGTGTTCATGGTGTTGTACCCTTGTCCACAATGAAGCGCAGCATATAGCGGCATGTCAACGAGTCATTAGCCCCATGTTATGCCTGGCGATGAAGTTGAGATAAGATCTGCGGTACCTGCAGGAGACGATCACATCTTCACGTGCCATCGCGTATGATGACATCACCACTACTCGCTCTTTCTCCATGACGAGGACGCGTTTGCTAATTTTCGTGGACACTCACGTCGACAATCGCAACACGCAGTCTTCATGTCCTTCTCTAGTTTCGCCCATTTCCTTCGCCCAGCTATTCGTCCCATCTGGCGCACATACTCGTCCGTTGTCAATCGCCAAGTACCATATAATTTCTTCTCCATCTTCGGTATGGCGTCGGCTGCTTCTTTGAGCACCAGTAATGTTTTCTTCCCAGCAACGTCATACAAGCCTAGCTATGACCACTGGCCCTACGACGAGAGCGACTTCAAGCGCTATGATGAAGAGGATGACACCACGTTCTATCGACAGTCGCGACTCGTCACGCACATTGACGATCCATCAATAGCGCGCTTGACAGAGTACTATAGCTCAGTCCTACCAGTCAAGGGCAAGATACTGGACATGTGCACGAGCTGGAAGAGCTTCTACCCTCTCGAGGCCAAGCAAGCCGTACAGCGCAAGGATCTTGAGGTGTTTGGCGTTGGGCTGAATGCAGAAGAAATGAAACTCAACGGCCTCTTTCAAGGCGCAAACCACTGGAGAGTACTGGACCTCAACAAGCCACCTCACGACGTTCGATCTGGTTGGCCCGAGCAGAACCTGAAGGTTGATGCTGTCACCTGCGTTGTGAGCATCGATTACCTCGTCAAGCCGTTAGAGATCTGTCGCAAGCTGCTAGAAGCGACGAACGAAGGTGGGACGGTGCACTTGGTCATCAGCAATCGATGCTTCCCAAACAAAGTCGTTAGGAGATGGATGATGCTTAGCGAGAAGGGGAGGCTAGAATTGGTCGGTGGTGAGTTGAGATTGAAATGCAGTACTTTTGGGCATAAGACTCGAAACTAACAACAGACTAGACTACCTTCACTTTTCAGGCTGGAAAGACGTCGAGATCGTCGACCTCTGCGCACGCGACGAAAGCGGAATGCGTGTTACAGACGACCATGGCACCGTCCTGATTCGCTCCCCTCATCTGCCCGATCACCTGGACCCTCTCTGGGTAGTGCGAGGAAGGAAACGTAGCGGCTGATTGTTTCTTACTCACAACGACCATACAGGCGTAGGTTGCGACACATGCCATGCGCGCTTTTGCCGCATGTGACCTTCCTCGGATACCCGGTCAGCCCCATCCACAAACCTAGTGACTCTAGTGCGATCTTATCTTCAAGGCATTCGAAGCCAAACAAGCTGGAGATGCCGGGCCTGGACAGAGTTGCAAAGTCGAAGCCACCCAGTACAACCTCGTCCAATTCGAGGATAGCACTCGGAACATGTCTTTGAGCTCGTGCAAACTCTTTAAGAGTGATGCGACACGCCTCTGATCCTACTTTCATCCTGAAACTCAGCAAGACATTCCTCGGCTGGATGTATCTGTGGATGATCAAGAAGCTATGCAGATAACGCATTGCCGCTTCAACCATGCGAAATATATCTGTCGCATATCGTTCCCGTTCCCGGTCGTTTTTCCAGTAACTTGTCGTACTGAATTCAGCGAGAGTCATGTCGTACCGCCTGTATACAAGCGTCACGACACGTCCATGCTGAGCCACCACGGCGCCATGATATTCCGGTAGATTGGGATGTGGCGGTCGCTTCGCCAACCTCCTTTGCAAGTTGAATCCGTTCTGGATCGGAAATTCGGGGAACTCCTCCTGCTCCTCGGTGAGTGGGCAATGCCACTTCACCCAGAGCGCATCGCTCCTGATGTCGCCTTCGAACCTCTTTGCCGGCCTACTCGGTGCGTCGTTCGGCTGATCAACCTTGGGGAAATATCTCTGCTGCGCACAGAAGGGCAAAATCATCTCGCCATCAAATCGGAAGTCCTCGGTGATGATACCTGTTGCGGCAACGGCTTTGAAATAATCTAGGGGCCTGCTGGAGACCCCAGTGAACATGTCGCCTGTTGTGGAGTCGGCGAGGAGGAAGCGGACTGTTGGCACCACATCGGCATCAGGTGTTTGTCGGCTAGACTGGTAGAACTGCACGATGTTGTAGTGCTGCTTGTTCCAGTGGTCTAGCAGTTTTGGGGTAGACAATGCTGCTGTATTCAGGGTTTTGGGGACAGGCAGACCAGGAGGGGCGCGGGGCCGCGCAGAGAAGGATGGCGCACACAAAGAAGGTCCAGACGAAGATGAAGAGGATGAGCTGTCACTGGAGATGTTGGAGTTTTGTGGCCTGCGAGGAGGAGGAGGAGGAGTGATTCTGAGATTGGTCGTGACGAAGAATGCATGGCCTTGTTGGACGCAGTATTGCCGCGTCACGTAGGAACGGTGAAGCTGGCGAAGCCCTTCAGGATCATCGATCCCGATAGTGCGACAGACGTTGTTAACGCCGAGCCATAGGATTTCGAGAGGATGTATGCGGTGCCGGCGACAAATGGCTTCGAGGTCTAGCTCCTGGGGTTCGAGACCGCCTTGAACATTGCTTACAGGCGGCATGTTGGTTTGAGTGAAGCTGAAGATGGCAAGAAGAGAAAACAGGTCAGAGAACAGCGTGTATATAATTCAAATGGAGAATTCGCGGTGTATCTGAACCACGGTTGCCCTCCCTCTAGTACCCTGCGCGTATCCGAATGTATGGTAACAGAGACTAAATAGTCCCCCACAGCACGTTTGTAAGCGCAGCACAGCACGCTGGAAACCATTTACGAAGAAAGCTTGCGTATAGCTTCAGGCTCTTGCACTACGCACGAAGGCTTATGAAATTTCTTGTTAAGCTGTTGTAGTAGCCTTCCGAGGGTTGTATTTTCCATTCAGCTCATGGTATTTCCGATGAATTGCACGATACGGTGCTAGAGACGAGCGTCCACGTACTTGGAAACGACTGACCACCAGCATGTTGAGCAATTTACGTCTTGCTGGATCGAACTGCAAATTATTTTCTTTGGAGCGGTATTGTGCGGATGTTCTCGTAAATCTGAGCGCCGAAGCTGATGTGCGCATTTATGGGTTTCTGGCTATTAGGGGATCAGGGTCTTGGGATCCAAAGGAAGTGAATTCAACGTACGCTGAGCCTCAACATGGTACGTACCGACATCTAGGATTCTATGGTGTTAGTCAGCATAGTCAAATAGCGACAGCGGCCGAGTTTTCAAATCCAGTACACGTGGCTTAAGCCTGCTGCGAAATTGTTCTTTTGTGAGGTGGGGTGGCTATTACGTGTTATCAAGGAGACTGGATGGATTCAAACACGCTCCGTGCATCAGACCATATAGTTTTGACAGCAATGTGAAGGACATGATTCTATACCCCAATACCTCATGTCTTCGAACGTGTCTATGCTAAAAGTACTCCTCTGCTTCTACAAATCCCAAAGAAATAGCAAAGTCTCCCTTCGCCCACCCGCCCACACTCTACCCACTCTCCTCAACCATCTCCTTCAACGCCTTGGCACTCTTCTCCAAACTCTTCTTCTCTTCACTGTTCAGCGGCACATCCACCGTCCTCAGCACACCTTTGCGCCCCAACACAGCGGGCTTACTCAAACAGACGCCCAATCCTTCCTGCCAATGACTCACGGCTCTGACAATCTTCTCGTCGCCCAGGACGCTCTTGCAAATACTCGCGGCCACCGCACCGATACCGTAATTCGTGACGCCCTTGTTCTCAATGATGCTTGTGGCTTTGTTCTTGACGTCTTCGGCAATACCACTTGTATCGAGGTTCGAGATGACATTGGATAAAGAGATGCCTCCGATCGTCGCGCACGACCAAGCGACGAATTGCGACTCGCCGTGTTCACCAAGGACATAGGCGTCGATACTACTCGGTGCTACGTCTGCTTTCTGCGCTAGAATGCCTCTCAAGCGCGCAGAGTCGAGGAACGTGCCGGACCCGATGACCTGTGTGTGCGGTAGGTCTGTGAACTTTTGTGCAAAGTACGTCAATGCATCCACGGGATTGGCGACGAGTAAAAGGACAGCGTCCTTGCGGAAAGGTTTCATATCCTTGAGTGCGGACTCGAGGATCGATTTGTTGCGCCCGATGAGGTCGGCGCGCGACTCGCCTTCTTTTTGCTTCGCTCCGGCTGTCATGACGATGATGTCGCTTTGGCCGGCTTCCTTGTGTGTTCCGGATCGGACGCGTGTGCTGGTGTTGCCGTGGAAAGTTGCGTCGGAGAGATCCTGGATTTGTGCGTCGCGGACTTCTTCTTTGGGATCGATCACCAGGATGTCGGCTGCGACTTGATTGAGGATGAGCGAGTAGGCGATTGTGGCGCCCACGTCGCCAGCGCCGACAATGGCGATTTGGGAGGTGAGTTTGGGATTAGACATGATGATGTTGTGGAAGTGTTCAATCTGGCGGATGATGAAATGATTGGTCGGTGGATTCTGAATATAGAACGTCAGTGGTGGAAGGTTTCGGCACTGCGTAGAGGAATGAAGTTTATAGCTCTATATTCTTTTCCTTCAAACAATTGAAGACGTCATCATGATGCCGCTAGTGCAGAGGTAGTCGAAAAACCGTGCAACAATTGCTTGTCAGGTGGAGTGTCGATAAACGTAAAGGATTTGCATATTCGTGTTCTCCTAGGCCACAGGCTCTTTGGGTATCATAAACATCATACTGCCCACTCCTTCAGCTCCGTGTCCATCATAACTGCTCGAGCATACAGGCTGGGCTGACTACACGTCGACGTCTAGTAGGCTTCCTCGAATGCAGGTCCAGCTCTTCATATATGCGCTATTCAACCCCCAGTACGTTGTATGGCAAGTATACAACAACCGAATCAAAAACACCAAATCCAAGTACAGCTCACTGTACCTTTGGTGCTACGGCGGAGAGAACAGTCACCTTCTTCCTCGGCTGCGTCGATAGGCCATTCTTCAACAGCAAGGGTATTATGTCGTTTCCTTTGGTGCGGTTGATGAATTTGCGGCAGATCGGGCATTGTGATTTCTTGACTTCACCGGGTCCTGCACGGTTCTCGCCAGCGATGAGGGCTTCCATCAGACACGTATGGCAGAAGAGATGTCCTAGAACATGTGAGCACGTGCAGGGTTATGTCCAAGAGAGACAACGCACCACAGGCAGTAGCTGTGAGATCAGTCGGCGTGTCCATGCAGATGACGCAGGTGAAGGTATTGAACGTGGTTGGCTGCTCCTCGACCTTCGTCTGAGCCTTGACCGCATCCTCTCGCTGCTTCTGTAGAACTTCCTGCACTGGAGCCTTGTCGTCGGTCAAGTCAACCTCTTCCACCTTCATCGGCTCCGGACTTTCCCGCTTTGCTGCCGTGCCATTGGCCTGCTTGTGCCGTTTGGCTGAAGGTCCTGGCGTGGGCGACTCCCGCTTTCTCCGCTGTGAAGGCGAGTCTGGCGTTGCCGTCAGGTCTACATAACCGTTTGGCAGCCGCGCAGGTCGCTGTGAGGCTTGTGGGCGTGAGCGAGTATTGGGCGACATGTCGTCTGGGATAGTGTATATGTGACGGGTGGGCTGAGGTGGGAAGCGAGGTGTGGGCTGGTAACCGAAAGGCGAGAAGCGGTTGTGGTCGAGGCCGGCGGGGTTCAGAATATTGTCGAGGAAGTTGGGCGGTGGCGGCGAGGGTGAGGCACGGTCGGGGTTGAGGAAGTCGGCTACAAAGAAAGACGTCGGTGGAGCTCGGTTGTAAAGGTTGTCGTAAGCGGAAAAGAGGTCGTCGAAGGCGGTGGAGTCAAACTCATCCAGCCGCGGTGGTCGCTCTGAGGCGTCTGGTGCGAAGTCGAAGCCAGGAGTGCTGTGGCCGGTGACGTCATGGGTGTGGAGATAGTCCTGCTCCGACATGGTTGCTAGCGAAGACGAGAGGCAGCAAGCACATCAGGGAGGCAAGAAGCAAGCCCCCACCAGCTGCATCACCAAAAGACACAGTGAAGTCGGCCTGTGTTGCAGTGCAGGGATCGCCATGGGAGGACGTGCGACAGCCATGCCATGCACCTGAGCGGCTGCGGTTGCGGCGCCGGCTGCAGCTCACAAACGCCATGAGCGCGGGACGCCAAGAGTGCGGTGGAATTTGGGTTAGCCTGCGTTCCATGACGACAGTTCGTGATCAAATATCAACAACGCTGCGCTTCAACAAACTCCAGACGGGATGCAGTGACGCGCCAAGGTTGATGCGATCATGCGATGCAGCTCCTGTCGGACGTTTGCCGCAAATGTAACCCACCGCTCACGGTCTGTCGCGCCACAGGCCTCCCTTCACAGCGCATCGCGACGATGTCTCGCCACAGTACACTCACCGAATGCAGCAGCAGGTAGCGAGGAGGGCAAGAGGAGCCTGCATGGTACGCGACACCAAATCTGCGGTATTTAGGTGTATCTGCTAACCTGATGCAGTACCCTCAGAAGCCCGCTTCAATCAGATCGGCGTGCAGCAGCTCTCCAGCCATGTCCACTCGCAAGTCTTCCCAGGCGCAAGCACATCGCCTCCACCAGAACTCGTCGCTCTTTCGCAGGACCACCTCACCCGCCATGAGCTGCTCGGGAAGAACCAAGACTCGACCCCGCCCGTGGGCTTCGACCTGCCCAGACTGCAGGGCGCCACACTGGACGAGCATTTCTACAAGCTTGGCATGGATGCAGCAGAGCCTTACCTGAGTATGGCGAAGAAGTTGGCCTGGGCAAATCCCCCGCCGAAGCCTCGAAAGTGGATACGGCGGAGTGGATGGACTAAGTACAACAGCGACGGCACGACGGAAGCAGTGGATGCGCCGGACGAGTCGATGCTCATCTTTGATACCGAGGTCATGTGGAGAGAGACATCGTTCGCGTGTATGGCATGCGCAGTGAGTCCAACAGCCTGGTATGGCTGGATATCCCCGTGGCTGCTGGGAGAGTCGACTTTAGACCGCCACCTCATACCTCTTGGGGACATATCGAAGCCCCGCGTAATCGTTGGTCACAATGTGGGATACGACAGGGCACGAATAGCGGAGGAATACAACATTGCGCAATCGAAGAATTGCTTTGTGGACACCATGTCACTCCATGTGGCGACAAACGGCATGTGCTCCAGACAACGGCCTTCGTGGATGAAGCACAAAAAGAGCCGGGAGCTGAGAGACAAGATGGCCACTTCTGAAGACAATGCTGAGCTGTCACACCTCCTCAACTCTGGCGCTATACCTGACGAAGAGGAGGAGCTGTGGATTGGGAGAAGCGCCGTGAACTCCTTGCGCGAGGTGGCCAAGTTTCACTGCAACATCACAATCGACAAGGCGCGGCGAGAGTACTTTGGCGAGCTGGACAGAGCTGGCATTCGAG
The DNA here is from genome assembly GCA_010015745.1 of Setomelanomma holmii. Lineage (NCBI taxonomy): Eukaryota > Fungi > Ascomycota > Dothideomycetes > Pleosporales > Phaeosphaeriaceae > Setomelanomma > Setomelanomma holmii. The sequence continues at coordinate 112,023 of ML978243.1, forward strand.
AAAGGCTGGACGAGCTGTTGGACTACTGTGCCGCAGACGTTGAGATCACCCATCGCGTGTACCAGAAAGTCTTTCCCCTGTTCGTTGAGACTTGCCCACATCCTGTGAGCTTTGCGGCGCTTCGTTTCCTGGCTGCTGAGATACTCCCAGTCAACGAGACATGGGATGCTTACATCAATAACGCCGAAGCTACGTATCATCATCTCGACGATGCTGTTAAAGAACGACTTGTGGCGCTCACAGAGAAGGCGCTCGAAGTCAAGGATCAGCCTGGGGTTTACAACAACGACCCTTGGTTGAGTCAGCTAGATTGGTCAGGACAGGAGGTCAAGATGGTCAAGGGGAAGAAGAAGAACGACCCACCACGGCCAGCAGCACGCCAGAAGAAACCGGGCATGCCCAAATGGTACAAGGACCTCTTCACTAAAAGTGATGGTCCGATGAACCTCACAGTAAGAACACGAATTTCGCCGATACTGCTGAGGCTCGCATGGAACGGATACCCTCTAGTCTGGTCCGACGTGCATGGCTGGACCCATCAAGTACCCATTGACGAGGTTTTCGCGTACAACGAGAAAGGCATGAAAGAGCTGGATATGTCTGAAGAGGAAAATCTCCAGCTACGAGACGCCACAGAATACGTATACTACAAGATACCACACAAAGACGGCCCGCAAGCAAGATGTGCAAATCCGCTTGCAAGAGGCTACCTGCAGTACTTCGAGAAGGGAAAGCTGACTTCAGAGTACGCGTATGCCAAGGAGGCTTTGGAGATGAACGCATCTTGCGCGTATTGGATCAGCGCAAGAGACAGGATCATGTCACAGATGGTGGTATACAACAACGAGATTACGGATGCGCCAGACCTGGCATCAGCTTCCTCCCGTAGAGGCCGTGGCAAGAAGGTTGGGTTTATCCTCCCGCAAGTCATACCCATGGGTACCATCACCAGGAGAAGTGTCGAAAATACCTGGCTTACAGCAAGTAATGCCAAGAAGAATCGTGTCGGCTCAGAGCTGAAGTCGATGGTTCGTGCACCAAAAGGCTACTGCTTCGTTGGTGCTGATGTTGACTCCCAAGAGCTGTGGATTGCTAGTCTGGTTGGCGACGCGACATTCAAGCTTCACGGTGGCAACGCTATTGGCTTCATGACACTGGAAGGTACGAAAGCTGCAGGCACAGATCTGCATTCGCGGACAGCTGGCATTCTGGGTATCTCCAGGAACGACGCCAAAGTATTCAATTACGGGCGCATCTATGGGGCCGGGCTGAAGTTTGCCTCAACACTCTTGCGCCAGTTCAATCCGAGCTTAACTGACTCCGAAACGACGAAAACCGCCAATGACCTGTACCAGAACACCAAAGGCAAGAAGGCTACCAGGAAACAGTTGCACGACCGCGCGTTCTGGCGAGGCGGCACCGAGTCCTTCGTCTTCAACAAGCTTGAAGACTTTGCAGAACAGGAACGACCACGAACGCCAGTGCTAGGTGCCGCCATCACTGAAGCATTACAGCGCCGGTATCTGTCCAAGGGAGGCTTCATGACGTCGCGCATCAACTGGGCCATTCAGTCATCGGGAGTTGACTACCTCCATCTGCTCATCGTGTCTATGGATTACCTTACGCGACGGTTCAACCTTGACGTCCGATTAGCAATCACTGTGCATGACGAGATCCGATACTTGGTCAAGGAGGAAGACAAGTATCGAGCTGCAATGGCATTGCAGGTGGCTAATGTCTGGACGCGCGCCATGTTCTCGCAGCAAATGGGCATCAATGAGCTACCCCAGTCCTGCGCATACTTCTCCGCTATCGATATCGATCATGTACTAAGAAAGGAAGTCGACATGGACTGCATCACGCCCAGTCACAAAGACGCCATCCCACACGGCGAAAGTCTCGACATCACTTCTCTCCTCGAAAAAGGCGATGCCGCACTCCTCGACCCCGCGATCATCCCCACCGACCCTCCATCCGTCCAGCAGTATACCGCTGCATACACACCGCGTACACCGGTCATGACAGCCCTCGAAGGCTCCGATCCCACCTCACCCGCCGCAATCGCCTACCTCAAAGCACAAATCTCCTCCGACGACAAGGAACTTCGCGAAGTCATGAAGCACCTGCGCGCACCACCTAAGCGCCGCTCAAAAACCGCCGAGGTGCTAGAAGAAGTAGAAAATGAAGAAGAAGAAATCAGTCAGAATATCCTGCATTACCAGCAGATGGCGCAACTGATGCCAGTCGATGATATTTGGGGTGAGGTGTATAAGCGTGCTGGGAATGTTGGTGTGAAGAGGGCTGGGATTAACGGGAGGAGTACGGGCACGTGGCATTATCATGCTGTTCATCCGAGGAGTTTGGCGCCCAGGACGGCAAGGGCATGAGGACAGGTGTCTGAGTGTGATGAGTTCTTTGTATATATTCCTGTACGATACTACCACGGCCGCTGGTATGAAGGTAAACTGGGCGGCTTGTTCATGTCACGTGACATTTTGTGTTACGACACAGGTCAATCCGTGACCTGATTCAATGGTCATGTTGTCTGTCAATAATAAGAGATGACTTGCGGTATTACCCGTACTATATCGCCCCTGCTTTCTTTCCTCAGTCTGCGGCAGCGCATCCCGTCGAGGTAGCGCTTTCCGAAACTTGCTTGCTAGAATGAGCTACACCTTCTTTGCACTAGTGAATCCCATCGCATCGGATTCCCCTCCAACCACTGCATGATTACAGAAGATTCCAGCATCGAGCCTTACTTGGCGCATGGCACAAGCTTTTCGCGCCGCTGCAATGATTAGCGCTACTACCCAATCATGATGATGGCAATATGTAGCTTGCTGCACGAGAGCTTTCGTTTTGGGGGCGGATTCGCAGGTTGGCCCCATCGTGCGGCTGATGCGCACAACAGCTCACGCATGGCCTCCCTCTTCATTTTGAGACCTCCTGGCTTCGAAAGCACAATATGTAACGGGTCGCAAGATCTACTTGGACGGAAAGCGCGGTTTAAAAAACAAGTGTGACACACTGGGAGCGACCGTTTTTTCCACGGTATCGGCTGAACACGCGGCCATAAACAACATGAGACGTCTGCCTTGGTTAGAGGCAGAGCCGATACGGGTCTTCCATGGATCCGTTCGCGACTGCTACAACAGCAACTTGAGCTCGCACGAATGGACGGAAGACGATGACCTGTAAGGATATACTATTCCTTTACGATGTAGGGTCAAGCTGATTGAAGTTATCCACATAACCTCCAGGCCATATCTCGCTTCCATCAAGAAACTGGCACCATCATATAAGACTTTGTATTATCTGGCGGATTGGATGCAGGTCGGCACCGTGCCAAGCCGATGGGGAATCATAAAGCACAACCCACGTCAACGCTCGGAGCGCGAAAGACGGACAAACGTCACCTTCATCGAACAGAAGGCCGGACTGCCAGCGACAGTTTCTCAAATCACCAGCGTCCAACAATTCGAGCAGACTATGGATGGTCTGAGTATAACTGCGGCCCCATTTCAGAAGCTTGCCAGGATCTTCATCATTGAAGACCTCTCTCGAGCGATTGTGGAACATCTTGGATCCCGCTTTGGTATAGACCCCCTCTTCTTTCGAGAGCAAATCAACGATCGTATCTGGCAAGGCACGGGAAGCTTGGAGGCAACGACTCCGGACCTGTATGCCACTAAAAAGCGGCGGAAATGGTTTCGAACACGGAATGTGCGGCTCCGGTATCATCAATCGAATCAATCATTCCAAGCGTCTAGACAAGAGACGGATAGCTTTAATGTCTACAGACGGGCTGATGACGATCGGAGCCACTGGGAATTTCAAGATGCCAAAGGAGCGATTATATCGACGACCAGAACCAAGACCAACATCTGGATAGGAGAAGACAAAAGCTGCCCCAATGTCACCATTGGAATAGTCCTTGTTGACCCCACAGTATCTCACGGCTTTCCAATGTGGTACGACCGAGCCAATTGGCTCCCCATTTCAGACGTCGCCAGCTCGATCAGCACACCCCTCGCACCATCAGGATCCTGGTACAAGGACATCACACACATGACAGTATTGTATCCATGGTTCGACTCTTCACTTTCTGCACACGCGCTTGATCTGCGACGCATCGTATTACCGCCTCTATACACCGTCTGCGCAGAATGGCTGATTGTCTGTGAATACGTCAAAACCCGCCTCGGCCAAGTCGAATGGATGATGGAAATGCCCGCGCTTTTCGTGGCCCGCGGACCTGAAATCGATCGCGCTCTTAAGAAGCTCAATGTCTGGCGCCGTCAGGTTCCAGCCTGGAGAGACATGATTCACGAAACGCTCGATCAATCTATCCCAGCTGCAAAGCGGCTAACGCTCCATGCAAACTTCAAATCAGACGATGAGGCATTCGAAGATATCGAAGCCGACTTCAAGCATATTTTACACACGCTGGATCGGCTGCAGGCGCGTGTCGATCGGCTATCTGATCGAGGCAATGCGGAAATGCAGCTCGAGGCTGCGCGACAGAGTCTAGCTGAAAGCCACGATCTCGCGCGTCTAACCTGGCTGGCTACTATCTTCGTACCGTTGACGTTCATGTCAGGTATCTTTAGCATGACTGATGATGTTGCGAGCCTCAAGGGGACGTACAGGATTTATTTCGCGGCTGCTATACCAGTTGCTGTGGTATCGCTGATCATTGCGAGGTATGGATCAAGGTGGTTTCGAGCGATTGGAAAACTTGTGTTTAAGCAAAAGTCTGTGTAGGAAGCGTTGAGTGATTGTGAACGAGAGAATGCCGAGAACCATCAGAAAAGCTTACCGCACCTCTCCGATTTGGGGTGATGCTAGAGCTCTTCACTAGCGGCCATCACACCGACGTAAGATTCTTACAGCGCTGTAGAACTTTGGGATGCTGCGTCATCAACGTACTTGAGCCTTTGACAGACTATCGTTTATGATGATCAGCCGATGCTGTCTTCCTATACGCGTGGAAGTGAGCGGTGCAATGTACTGCATTATAGCAGCGATTATGACTGCAAGAGGGTGAGGTTAATGGCCTCGTCGTGAGAGGAAGAGCATCCTCGCGAACGGAAGAGCATCGTGATGTGAATAGAAGAGCAAGATTGTGAATAGAAGAACACAGGCCGAGGAAAGGAGCAAAAAGGCTCATAGATTCATTCATCCAATGCAACGCCGATTGTACTAGTACCTAGTCCAAAGTCCAGTTCCCTAACCCACCCAGGCCGTAGCTATTATCCAGATCCCATCGCGACCTAATGACGCTTGAGGGCATGCCCAAACAACCGAAATAATCTATGCCGCAAACCGCAAATGCCTGTCGAAAATGCCATGTCGCGCAGGTGAAAGTATGCAAATCTATGTCTATCCATGCAGTATTGATAGAGACAGACGACGCCGTGGCGCCTTTGACGAAGAATGTCGAGATGGAGGTGGGTATTTAGACGATGAGGAGCTTCTCGGCGTCGCCGGCGTTGCGCTCGTCCATGCGGTTCCACGCAGTGCATGTCAGCGCACCACATACGGCCCACATGACGGGTACGGCGGCTTCAGCAGCGTCTGCAGGAGCGGTTAGCAAGTGCTGCGTAGATGGTCTTGGGGTGGAGTCGGGACGTACTTGGTCGCTCGGCCTGAGCAGCCATCTGGAAGACACGCGCGGCGGAGCTCGAGGAGCTGGAGGAGTTGAAGCGCACAGAGCGCACGGCGCTGGGGGCGCGGGTGAAGAGGCGTGCGAACATGGTTGTTGTGTGCGGTTCTGTGATTGGAGAGACTTCGGTGGGGTTGATGGAGTGGCGACGGCGGTGTGTTGTTGACACGTGTGTAATAAGCAACGGCTGTTTGATGCTTTCAAACGTGTGATGCGCCGACAATGAATGTCTCTAGCGTGATGCTCAAAGCGTGAATGAAAGTGTGTCTTGTAGTCAAGTCTTGAATGAGTGTTTTGCGGGGAACGGGACAAGTATATGTTTAAATAAGAAAACAGTGGGTCAGGAGGCGAAGCGGCGAAGGGACCGACGCGCGATGCCACAATTGTCGCGAGGAAATTTCTGTCAGGGGCGGTGAGCGATCCGTGTCAGGGTCCGGAGACGCGGCTAGACTTGGCGCTGTGGGTCGCAGGACGAAGACGTTGCTTTTCCCCGGATTTTTCGGGGTCTGTGAGCAAGTTGATAGCATAACCCATCTCATCTCTTATTTTGGGATGATATTCCGCAGTCTTCTCGCTTCAGAAGAGGTTTTCGAAGCTCGTTGCGTTTTGTGAGACTTTTGGCGAGGCTCTACTTGCGCTGCACTGCCGGCCCGGGACCTGCATAAGCAAGATCGTCTCGAGCCTCGTCCGACTTTCCGGGCTGCCGAGTCCTGACGTGATCGACGTTGCGGCAGCGTGCAGGCTTTCTAGAACGCTTCGGTCTTGCGTCGCCACCTCTGGGCTCTCAACACTTGGGAATTCTCGGATTTGCCATTTTCGGGAATAATGTCGTGTCGGTGCATTGGACGAGGCTGATGGTGAGATGACTAACTTGACTGCATACGTGTGTGTCGAAAAGAGGTGGAGATAAGCTAGGCTGAAAATGGCACAAAGGGCGTAAAAGGGACGACACGTGACCCGGACTGTACCGACCTGAAGGTGCATCCTCGGGGAAAGCGATACTCGAACTTCTTTCCCTCATTCAAAACTCCAGATAACCGGTAGATGAGCATGGCTCATATGAATGGAGAGTGGCATGCTCTTCCCCGACCGTGGCGAAAAACACCACTCATCCACTCTCGCATTCTCACCAAACACGCAGGCTGGTACATCCCACCATTATAATCCTTCGTACATGGAAGTAGCATCGATTAACCTCTTCACAGTCAAATATACCTCAAACTCGAAACCCTCCAACCCTCCGGCTCTTTCAAATCCCGCGGCATAGGCAACTTCCTCCTCACCCACCTTCAAAACTCCCCGTCTAACACAAAACCCCACTTCTATTCTTCCAGTGGCGGAAATGCCGGTCTCGCATGCGTCCACGCCGCCGTCACTCTTGGCTGTCCATCGACCATCATGGTGCCTTTGAGCACGTCAGCGTACATGATCAGCAAACTGCGCGCCGCGGGGGCGAGTGATGTGATTCAGTACGGCGAATCGTGGTATGAAGCTGATTCCCATCTACGCCAGGATGTGATCCCCGCCGCGAAGCACAAGGGTGAAGATGCAGTGTACGTGCCTCCATTTGATGCGCAGGAGATCTGGGATGGACATGCTACGCTTGCTGGTGAGGTACTGGAGCAGATGAAAGATGATGGGACTGGGGATGCGGGGCCAGATGTGCTTGTGTGTAGTGTTGGTGGCGGTGGTTTGTTTTGCGGCATCATGCAGGGCTTGGACAGTGCTGGACGGGCTAACACGAGAGTACTCGCTGTCGAGACGAAAGGCGCGGATTCGTTTGCATTGTCTTTGCGCGAAAGAGAACTTTCCACGTTGCCACGTATCACGAGTATTGCGACGACGCTGGGATCGAGGACGGTTGCGGCGAAGGCTTTTGAGTACGGGATGAGGGATAATGTGACGAGTGTGGTGTTGAGTGATGATGAGGCGATAGAGGCATGCGTCCGGTTTGCGGACGATGAGCGGACTATGGTAGAACCTGCTTGTGGAGTGAGTTTGGCACTGTGCTATAATGGCGGGCTGAAGAGGGTTGTGCCAGGGCTGAAGGAGCAGAGCAAGGTAGTGCTCGTGGTTTGCGGGGGAAGTGGTGTTAATGTGGAAATGCTGCATAAGTGGGCATCGCAATTGGAGAAGCGATGATATAGAGACGTCTAACTACAGTATGTTATTGACCACGCCCCGTCTCAGATGAGCATCTTTTTAAGTCACTAATGCAGTGCCCTCGACGCTTTCCATAGGAGCTGCAGTGACTCGCACCAACTTAAGTAGAAGCTCCCGCCGAATCGTCCTCTCCAGATGCTTGTATGTCTTTCAAGACCTTACGAATTCCAAGCAATTTCAATGAGATGTCTTCCGCCATACAGGATACTATGAGGGAGCAATTTAGTCAGAGCCTAGGATCACGTTGAGCTCGCAGGTCGAAGTACAGCCGCGACAGCACAACCGATGCAGCACCCGGTCTCATATGTACGCAGCGTACATAACCTACGCGCACTAGCGTTCACCAACGTCACGTCCCGCAGGCGTTCATTCACCCCGCATAAGCGTCACACCTGACAAAAATCCACCAACGCTCAAACCGCTGCACGACATCTCTAGCTTCGGTAGCACACTACTCAACCCATAGACACCAGATCGCAAGGCACTCAAAATGTCCGCAACAGAACCAACCCCCGTTCCTCCAACATTCCAGGACTCCACACCAAAAACCCCCCCACAATCTCAATCAGCCACTACCCCAGCACCACCCAAATCAAAAACCTTCCCCTCCATCTCCGGCTCCTGTCTCTGCAACACAATCCGCTACCGCCTCCTCACCTCCCCGCTGTTCTGCTACGCCTGCCACTGCCCGGACTGCCAACGCATCACGGGCTCCGCATTTGGCCTCTTCCTGCAAATCGAGACATACAACATCCAAATCCTGTCCCCAGTCCGTCCAATATTCATCACGCAAACCCGACACACCGGCGTGATCTCCCGCCACGTGGAGTGCCCCAGGTGTAAGATTGAACTATGGGGCAACAACGGCATCGGCGCCGCGGTGGCGGATATCAGAGTCGGAACACTGGATTTTCCGGGACTGTTTGAGCCGGACCTACATACGTTTGTCGAGAGTAAGATTGATTGGTTGGTGCTGCCCGAGGGGGCGAGGACGGTGCCGAAGGATTATGATTATAAAAAAGTGTGGCCGAAGAGTTCGTTGAGGAGGTTGAATCTATGCTTGAAGCGGGTTGCCGAGGCGCAGAAGAGTGGGAAGGCGCAGGCTGTGGCGGCGGGTGGTGAGGGCGTCGGTGAGGGTGGTCAAGGGGGTGATGAGAAGGTCGAAGATGGTGAGAAGACGCCGACTGCAACGGAGTTTGTCGAGGGTGAGGGAGAGGATGACGAGGCGTTTGAGAAGAGGTATAGGGAGACGGAGAGCAGGTTGCAGGAGAGGTTGGAGAAGTTGAGGGTCAAGTTGGAAGAAGAGGAGGGGACGGGGATTAAAGAAGGTGGCAGCAAGGGGCATACAGGTCTGGAAGAACTAACAGAGAAGTTGGATATCGGGAAGAGCCCGGAGGAGGGTGCAGGGGACACGAAAGATTTGGTTAACAGGCAGGGTGCATCGGGGTGAACGAGCACTTTAAGAGCAACGAGCTTGTGTGACATATGACCATCTCGCGAAGAATGGAAGCGTTGGCAGAGTGCAAGACTGTTTCTGCTTCCCAAAACACTGCTGGGTACCCGTATGAGTGAGTCTAACTATGAGAATCACCAACAGAGATATCGCAGCACGCTAAAGGATGCATAATGTTATCACAATCGTATTGTACACTATTCGTCATCCGTCCAAACACGCAATCCTTGCCTTCGCACATTCTACGCAGACTGCGTAGCCGTCTGTCTATCCTCATGTGACCGCATTTGTACTTTCTCCAATTCTCCTGGCAGCAAAGCGTTGATGATGTTGCTGACTTCCTTGCTCCGCTCAAGCTCGTATTCCTCCACGGAAAGCAATGCCACCTGACTTCGCACACCGTTCAGTGGCAATTCCTCGTGCTCGATTGGCTCAGGCCATTGACCCGCTGCGTAGACCGCATCTTGCAAATCCAGCCATTGTATCCTGACGCCTTCGAGCGTGTATGGCGTGGGCAGTGTATTCTTCAGTGGTGGCGGCAAAACAGAGCGTGCAATATGGTGATCGCGTGACTCTAGCTGTGTCTGAGCTTCGAACGCTGCCTCGAGCGTGGCGATCTCGCCATCAAGGCGAGCAAGAAGGTCTCTGTCAATCTCAAGGTCTTGCGCTGTACGCGTAGGGTCCGGATTGGCGAGTGCCTCCCTGAGTACTAGAGCCTGATCTTGCAGCTCACTCAGCTTGCCATCTGCACCGAGCTCTTTCGCAGGTGCCGCAGTGCGTGTCAACTCTTCTTGGGCTGACTTGAACTGCTCCGCCTTGCGTACTGCATACTGGAGCTTCCGCAACCGAATCTCTTGTATGTTCTTCGCGTTCTTGAGGCGTTTTTGATCAGCCTCGTTCTGGTTGTGTTTCATGCTGAGCTTCATCGTTAACGACCGAACCTGGTGTTCCAGCCACTTGATGTTGTCTGCCACCTTCTCTTTTGCTCTCGCAGTGTTGGCTAGGGCGTCGATTTCAGCCCACCGCTTATCCATGTACTCCACGGCCTTCGCCTCCTGCTCATCGCGCGCCTCGGTCATCTTTCGGCCATGCGTTTCCTGTATCCGCAGCACCTCAGCCAGATCAGCGCTCATGTTGGCCCTCTGATCCATGATCTTCTTGATTCTATGCTTGATATCCAACCCCTTCCACTCTTTGTGCGTTTTATCCCATGCCATTTCGTGCAGTTTGCGGAACTCGCGCAGTTTGCGGTAGGCATTGTGGCCCTGCTCCGAGGTGGGAAGGGTGACGACACAGTGGGGCGACCATTCGTCTGGTCGTAGCACGGGCGGCTTTGAGTGCTTGCCAATAAAGGGAAGTTGCTCGAGGTGGTGGTTCTACGTTCCGGTAAGCATATGTACAGAGTAGACGCCGTACCTGCATACATTTAAGAGTGGTTGCAGCGAGTAGATGATCTGGTTCGTCTTGATGTTCCGGAACACGTATATGATCTCACCATGTGGCGAGGTGCCCTCTGCATCAACCACGTCCTGCAGGGTGTATGGCTTTCTTGGATGCACATGGAATTGGCCTGTCGCGGGCAGGCGGGCTTTGGGGTTCACCATGGTCTCAAGCTTGACCTGGCGGGGATTGGACTGCACCGTGACATGCCTGGCCACGCGCCGCTCAAGCTCTGCAAGACTCGAGTAGGCCTTCTTCCGTTCGAATCGCTCCTGGGTGCTAGACCGTTGGGATCGCTCGACAATTTTCCCGAGGGCAGCAGTGCGTTGCTGGACCCGCTCGAGGGCGGCAGAGAACGTGACAGATGCAGGCGGTGTCCTGTAGCGTAGCCGGACGAGGGAGCGAGGCATGGCCGCTGGTGCTTCGGCGCTGCCAGTTGGGGGTGGTGAGGGCGACGGTGACTTCCTGCAGAATGTTCGTAATTGAGCTCGGACCATAAACGCGGAACTGCAGCTCTTCCGCACGCTCCCATACGACGTCGGACCAGCGTTCACGCCGGCAAGCTTTCTGTATGCTACCATGTGTCGCGGGAGGGTGTCTTTCAATGCGCCCGGAACAGGATCGAAGTATGTGCCGATAGACCAGTGCGCCATACACACGCGCATCCTCTTTCTCAACGTCGCCCGCGGACGACAAGCTATCTAACATGGCCGAATCGACCCTGTCTGGTCAATCCGCACCACCTCCACCTCGCGAGCGGCCATGGCTCCTTCCATATGTGTGTCTGAAGCTCAGTGTCGATGTACCGACCCCGGCTAATCGAGACAGAACCGCAAGCTCAGGCACCTGCAGGGCATCACTATCCGCAACCTCACGCTTACCTCAACCCCGTCGAGATTGCGCGGCAAGACAATCGACGATGAGGCTATTCCGAGCACATTGAAGTCGCCAACCAAAGCACTGGCATTGCGGGAGAGCAAGGGTCTGGCGCATTCACGATCATCGAGCGACCTCAAGACGAAGGAGACCGCTCGACCCAGCAATGGCAGCTTACCAGAGCCCACCACGCCCACAAAGGCGACAAGGCCCTCCGTTGGCAAAGGACTGCGACGAAGAACGACAATGGAGTGGACGAACGCAAGCCCTCTGACGCGGCAAAAGAAGCTGGAGGACATCACAGCAGATCGTATGGCCGACACTTTCTTCACGCTGCACGTGGAGAAGCAGGAAGAGCCTGTATACATATCAGAAGTCGCCGAGAAAGCCATGAACCCCAACTTCAAATTCTTCGACCTCGGGCCCTGCGGACCTGGCGTGACGCGCCTCGACAAGCTCACTGTGAAGGTATGGGCGAAAAGCGAAAGCATGTCCAGTTGGCAGTACCTGATGGATTATACTGTTCGCCTCAGATCACTGCAGTTCATCGGTAAGTCGCTTGGGACGTTTCGACATTCGCTGCCACAGAATTGCATCCTCTTCCACATGACCGACGGCATCTACACTAGCTTCACGGATCTGCCGACCCCAGAGAGGGCTGGAAATGTAGTCCTTGCGCCACCTAAACAGCACCCAGATGGTCGAATCCCGAACTCATCCTCCTATGATGCATTGATGCGGCTGTCAACCCTAGACGACTGCATTCAGGACGCATTAGTCACGCGAGATCGCATTGCGGATGAGATCGAAAGTATTTTGGCCGTGAACAGGGGTGCGATCTCTGCCATGGAGCAAGTTCCCGAGACTGAAGAGAATCTTCGCACGGTGCAAGCGGCAGTAGATGCCGAAAAACGCCGAGTCAACCATGCGCGCGGGAGACGCGACGAACTCAAAGCTAACATCGAGCAACGCCGGCAGAAAATGAAAGTCGGTCAAGAACAACAACAACACGTGGATAGGCACATGCCGGAGCAGAGAGAAAAATGCGGTGAAATCAAAGAGCTTATCGCACAGGTGGACGAAGACATCTTAGGTCAGCGCCGGCGAGTGTGCGAAGACCTGCTCAAGTTGTATCCTATTGAGCCTGTTCCCGGAAAGTCGTTTGCCTTCTCTATGCGTGGTCTCCTCCTGCCAAATTCCGAGTTCGACGACGCAAAGGACGACGTGACAGCTGCAGCACTCAGCTATGTTGCCCAAGTGGTGAGCCAGCTCTCGCCCTACCTGTCTGTCAATCTACCATATCCAATCACCCTGCATGGCTCAGCTTCGACCATCGAAGACCCACTTGCGGTAGGCGTCAACACACAGAACAACCCACGTACCTATCCGCTCTACATGAAAGGCGTGGTGCGATATCGGTTCGAGTACGGTGTGTTCCTACTCAATAAGAATATCGAGATTCTGTCGAACGCTCTCGGCCTTCGACCTATCGACATTCGACAGACACTACCAAACCTCAAATACCTACTGTATGTCGCTACTGCCGGCAAAGGCGAATTGCCTGCTCGCAAGGCTGGAGGTATCAAAGGACTGTTGCGAAAGGATGGCATGTCATCGAGGAAGGGCAGTATGGACAGTACAGCGACGGCGAGTAGTGCAGGTACGCCTACTGCTGAGCTCCAGAAGAACCTTGAAGACGTGGGGGCGAAGCGAATCTCGCATCCTAGGGTCAATGGCGCACCTGTGACGGCTGTTGGGAGTCTGAAGCAGAACTCTGGCATGCACACAGGGAGCAAATTGCGGCATGTCGGCTGATGGCTTCTAAGAGTTAGTGGTAGAGGGACAGTCTCGGTTGGTAGTCACGTACCAGGTGTTACGACGCAGTACGAAGAAGCTAAGTTTGTTGTATATATTGATGATCGTAGACCGCAGTAGCAATCCGTGTAGAAGCATATTTCACGTGTTGCAATGATACCCGTAGTTCACTTACGATCTCAGAGAGTGTGAGTTGACAGTCACTTTACGAGAAGTCTACAGCATGGTTTGGTGCATGCAGGATGCACGCCGCTACCGTCGCTCTCACGTCAAAGCAGACGCATGCATGACACACGTCAATGGCACCACTGCAGCATGTGATCCAAAGGGTCGGACTTGCACGGAATCTTGAACTAATCTAGGCGCATGCTGACCTAAACCTCCTGGATCGCCTTGATCACGATCGGCCAATCGATGCGGGACCCGGGAGTGCCAAGATAACCGACCGCAAATTGCGGGAGAGACAAGGAGAAGAGGAGAAGCAATGCCATTATTTATTCACCCGCTACGGCCCGAAAGGCGTCAACATTGAGGGTCATCACTTTTCGTTCTCTCCTCATTTTGTAGTTTTGCTTGAAGATGTCGGAGCCCTTTCCACCGCTCGGAGGCGCGCCTGCAAAGAACAGCTTCGTTAGCAGCAATGGCGCGCGCCAGAGGAGAAAGTCGAGCGGACTTGGAGGAGAAATCCCAGGCGATGTCGACGTGCCGTCCTTCGCGACAGGCCGGAAAGGGACACCGCCGCTGAACAGCCCAGCAAACTTTGACACCATGGTATGCGCCTCCAACACCTCCTGCATCCCCGCGGGCCTCCGTGACACGCGCTTACCACCTTACAGAAGCCAGACAAACCCGCTCGCCGCTCCAAACGCCGCTCGGTGCGCCGCGCCCTCTCAAAGCTCAAGCGCTCGTGTATACGGCACACATGGCTCGGCCCGCTGCTGCTCACCCTCTTCATTGTGTCGCTATACCTCGTATACCCGTATCCGTCGAACCCCATATCCGCATGCTTATTCCTCTCGTACCCACTCGACCCTCGCGACCCTCTGATACCAGCGTCCGTCCGCGCAAACCCGAACGGTCCGACGCACTATGGAAAGGGCGGACGCGACTTCATATTCGTGGGCTTCTACGTCATCGTATTGACCTTCACACGCGAGTTTTGCATGCAAAGACTCCTCCGACCAATTGCGCTCAGATATGGCATCAAGAAGCGCGCAAAGCAGTCGCGATTCATGGAACAAGCATACACAGCGCTGTATTTTGGCTTCTATGGCCCGTGCGGTGTTTGGATCATGTCGCGCACACCTGTGTGGTACTTCAACACCGTCGGCATGTACGAGGGCTTCCCGCACAGGACGCATGAGGCAGTCGTCAAGGCATACTATCTGCTCCAGGCGAGCTACTGGTCGCAGCAAGCTATTGTGCTTGTCCTGATGCTCGAGAAGCCGCGCAAGGACTTCAAGGAGCTTGTGGGCCATCACATCATCACCATTGCCTTGATCTGGTGCAGCTACCGGTTTCATTTCACATACATGGGTATTGCCGTGTACATTACCCACGACATCTCCGACTTCTTCTTGGCGGCACGTATCCCTTCCCCCTATCTCGCATCAACATGTTGCTAACATCATGGCAGACCTCCAAATGCCTAAACTACATCGACGCCCCTTTCGTCGGGCCCTACTTCTTCGTCTTCATGCTCGTCTGGGGCTATCTGCGTCACTACATCAACCTCAAGCTTCTGTACTCTATCCTCACCGACTTCACCACCGTCGGCCCTTACGAGCTCAACTGGGACACGCAGCAGTACAAGTGCTGGATCAGCCAGTACATTAGCTTCACGCTGCTGGCGCTCTTGCAGCTGGTTAATTTGTTTTGGTTCTTTTTTATTCTGAGGATTGCGTATCGCTTCATTGTGTATAAGGATGCTGATGATGATCGGAGCGAATATGAGCCGAGTGAGGATGAGTTGGAGGAGAGGAAGAAGAAACTCAACGGCGAGACGAATGGGCTGATTGAGGGGGATGTTAAGACGCCTGAAAGGGCGACGAGTGCGCAGGATCAGGGCTCGATCGGAGCGCGTGTCAAGCAACGGAAGGGCGTGACGAAGTCGTAAGGATCGTGGTGGCCTGGGTGGGTGGGAAGGTGGGGGGGAACACGGCGTGATGGTCTACAAGCTACGAGACAATGGTTTGACGTGGACTGACGGACGATGTAGGTCTTGGTGCATGGGATTTGACGTGCTGTATGTTAGCGTTTAGGCTTGTCGATCGCTCTACCTTTGTGTCCATTCGAAGGAGCTAATTCTGCATAGATAGACTCATGAGTAAACTTCTTAATACATGACATTCGTGCAAAATCCAACATGTCCCTGAAGACGTTTTTGGCCACTATCCGTGAGACTACTGCCGACAATTGACCAGGTCCTGGCCTTCTTCACTATCACACTTCATGTAGCCATGGGGACCCCGCATTTCCCATTTCAAGTGCAGAAACACTCCTCACGAGCAATATCAACAGTCTGTTCTGGGCATGTTGGGAGGGGGTGGGTGACAGGCTCGAGCTCCGTTCGAACTCTAGTGCTGAATCAAGGCGTAATAGGAGCGACAATCGCTGTGTTGAAACTTAGCAGAAGGTCGATGAAAGATATGTAACATGTTCTGCATTGATGCAACATGGGCTAACACAGTGCGCAACGTCATTCGGTGTTTACATACACATGTCCTCGCAGTATTTAGCGTGCCCACCAGGTGGATATCTGGCCAACTCGCGATTCTCTCTTCGAGTTCTCGGTTGCTGAATAGTCGTAGCATCTTGATTCCATCAAGGAAGTCTAGAGCTTGAAATCGTGCTGATTGACTCAAGTCTGGATTCTACATTGATCATTTGGCTGCATACACTTCCACTGTATCAGTGGGAATTCCTGACTGCAATTCCAATGCTAAGGCCAGAAACACTCCTCAAGAATGATATCAACAGCCTGTTCCGCAATCGCTACAATTTCGTTAACAAGTTCATGTCTTCATCCACTCTTCGAACGGACTCACCATAAATAGGAACTTGCAAATGCGCTGCCAACGGCTCCGGAATCACACTCGCATCCACGACCCTCAACCCTTCCGTCCCGTGCACCTTCAAACTCCCATCAACAACACTCCCCATCGCCGTCGTGCCAGCAGGATGGAAACAACTCTGCGCACCAAAGCGTATGCGCGCGTCGATTTGCTCATCGCTTGCGTCCACGCCTAGCACGGGATAACCAGGTGGCGTGAATTCCTCTTCAACTATTTCGCGCCCTTCTGGCGTGTCTAGAAATAAGCTGGTATGGCCACGGAATGCATGGCGAAGGACGTGTGCGTCTATGTCTGAGTTGCGGTAGTTTGGATCGATAATTGGTGCATCCGCAGCAGAGGGCGTGGAGAGCATGACGCTGCCTCGAGATGTGGGCAGGCACGACATGAAGAACGAGGTTATGCAATTTCCACCAGCGGGGATGGTGAGACCGAGTGATTCAGCGCCAAATCCGGCGTAAAGAAGCCCGTGTTCGAGATGTGTGCGGTCCTGCAGCAAGGCATGAGTATCTGGTACTGTGTCTCCAACGTCCTTTTCCAGCGCATCTTTCAGCTCTGGGGAAGGTATTGTCGTGCGCACGAGAAAGTCGGCCGGACCACCTTTGTCGTAATTCTCGCCACTGAACAGCGGAAAACCAAGCGCTAGGTCGCGCTCTGGATGGCGGAGTTTCCAGTATCGATAGCATACTAAATGGTCGTGCAGATTCTGACCCACGCCTGGGAGATCGACTTGGACGGGGATGCCGTGCGAAGCTAGATGTGCTTGGTCTCCGATGCCAGAGAGCATCAGGAGCTGTGGCGTGCGATACGCGCCTGCTGAGAGAATGATCTGGCCGCCTGGTTTGAGATGTAGGATTCCACTGTTCAACAACTCCACGCCGGTGGCGGTGTTGTTATCATCAAGAATGATGCGTTGCGCGGTGGTGGAGGTGCGAACTATAACACCATCCAGGCTATACACAGACTGCGTTAGCTGGCGTTTTCCATCATGCCAGCTTTCGACTAGGTCGCTGATGCTCTGTGGCGAGCCGTCGTTCAGGTCTGATTTGTACTCTAGACCTTGAGTCTTCCAGAGCTTGAGCACGCTTTCGCGTAAGGGGTACTCTCGGCCAGAGGATGTGACGGATGTGGTGTGTACGGGACCATCAAAACCATGTTGCTCTGGGTCAGCATTAGGATCGTGATGTGTCTCACAGCGCTTGAAGTATGGCAGCAAGCTGTTGTAGCTCCATCGCTGATCTTTCACGTTGCGAGCCCACTCGTCGTAGTCTTGCACATCGCCTCGCGTCCAGCCACCTGTGTTCAACAGTCAGTCTCGACCATAGTCCACGCTTCGCGAAGAGTCCTTTCTGACCATAATTGATGACCGTTCCACCACCTAGCGCTTTGGCTGCGCAATTGTACTTCGACTTTCCATCCAGACCTTCCTGTGGCATAGTCATGAACTTGCTATCCAGCTCTGAGAAATGTAATTTCGCGCCATCAGCGAAATTGGTAACATTCGGGTTGTCGCTAGGATCTGGACCTGCTTCAATTAGTACAATATCGAGATCTGGTAGTCGTTGATGTAGTCGAGATGCTACAACGGTTCCTGCGAGGCCGCCGCCAACGACGATGATGTCTGCCATGTTCGTGAGAGGAGTCTGGCTTGCATGTACAAAGTCAATGTGGCTATTGAATGTGAAGACAATTGGTTTGTGATTATGCGTATCGCTTATGTCGGGCGTAAGGCGGCCCACGATCCCCGCTATCAGACTGTAAGACCTGCATATGAATACTTTCAGAACTTCGTAATGCGAACGTCCGTGACGTGATGTCCTCCGTGGATCACTTGACAGACGCGCTTGTTATGTGATGAGCTCACTCGGGACCTATTATTCTCTTGTTGCATATCACGGCTGCGACGGCTAGCGTGGTGGTGTCATTGTGGTACAGTGCTTCCAGAGGCCGAGAAGGATGCCTAGTACGGAATCATGGTACTGCAGATGATACGTATTGTCAGTCCCTTGTGCGAAGCCCGTGTCAGGCACATTGGCCCTTGGACGGTCGTAATGAGAAAATATCGCAGCGGTAACGCAGACGGCATGGTTGAGTTTGGTCCCATGGGGACCATAACCAGTCAAGCGTGACGAGACTGCGTTGCGTGCAGGGAACTACGCGGGCTTGCCGCCTAGCCTAGCTGAGTCCATCTTAGTGCCCCTGAAATGTCATGTCAACTTCATTCGCGGACTCCACCATTACCAGGCAGCGTGTTGATGCCTTGGCTCGGCAAACTACATTTGTCTTCCATCGTCGCGAGTAGCCTACACCTGAAGCCTGTACGATTCCACATAAATATCCTACATCGCGCGCGTCCAGGTCTCGTGCAAAGGACGCCAACAAGTACGACAGCAAGTATGACTACAATAGCTCAAACGCACGATTACCCAGGGCTCGGTCTTTCACTACGACACCTCGACCAGGATGACAATGACTACCAGCTCGGTGCTCACGGCAGCTGTTATGGATCTCACTCGGACCTAATCTTTGTGCGCGAATTAGCAATGATGGATATCATGGACAAGTTGACGGACAAGCCTGACTGGCACAAGAAAGTCTTCGACGAGGAGATCGTCGCAAAGTGGCGAAAAGAAGCTCTCGCGATTCCCGATGAAGAGCTCTACAAGATCGCAACTAATGGGAAACGCCAATACTGGGAGCGGGACGGCCGGGTCCAAATGCGGGACATCGAACCCTGTGAGCCTCCTAAGGGTATCATGAGTGATGTCGCTTTCGATTGCGTGAGTTCAAGATCAATTATATACCCACATACAACTGATCATATCATAGTGCATCCAAGAGCTTCGCAGCAAGGCCAAATATTATGAGCAGACCGGCATCATTCCCACACTAGATGCATGCGCCTCAGCTGCAAAGTCCGACAATCTAGTCACCGAGGAGCTTCGCACTGCCCTACGTGCTGCTTTTAACAAACTGAAGATCGATCAGCGGACTTCACCAGATTGGCATCCGAACACCAATGACATGGTTCAAGATCTTGTGCATCCTTCCATGTACCCCTTCGTTTATGCGCGCACCCGAGCATTCAAAGAAGAGTGTGTTAGTGTTCTAGATGCCATTGAAAAGTGGGCAGGAAAGGGTACCGTGGTCCCGAAAGATGAATGGCGCCCAGATGCACAGAGAGACGAATTTAGATACGGCGTCGGGGGAGGCGAAGTTCCACCTCAATACTGGTCCAACACTTACCAGTGGCTGCCAGCCAACCTCGCGTTTCAAGATGATGGCAGCGTCAAGTTCACCAGCTGCATCAACAACCTGCATCCAAACAAGTATTCGGACATTTATCGAACCATCGAGAAGCTGGTCCACACCTCACTTCCCATGTGGGATCAGTGCCTTCGCACCGTAGAGTATGGCGCAGGACGGACCGAGTCGCGCATGGGCAAACCGGAGGATCCTGAGTGAGTCGATCATGGAACCACAGTGGATTCAGCTAACGAAGATGCTAATAGTGATGAAAACGTTAAAAACTGGATTCCTGACAGCCATGAAGCATGTGCTGACGTGGAAGTCGATGAGGACGATCTAGAAGAAGAAGGATATGATCCCGAGTATTGCGAAGATATCAACGAGTACAAGTGGAAAGTGTTGCGCAAACCTAAACTTCCCGAGCCATCATTTGAGGACGTCGATTACGTGCCCAAGGAGGGTAAGCGACTCATCGACCGCTTTCGCGATACTGGTCTCCAGGTTATTGTCAAGATGGCGTCGATCGAGCTAACACCGGAGAAGCCCGAGTTCCCAGCCGGCGGCTGGCACATTGAGGGGCAGATGAACGAACACATTTGTGCCACGGCTTTGTACTACCTGGACAGCGATAATATAACCAGCAGTAACCTATCGTTCCGGATGCAGACATCAGCGTACATCAACGATGGCGAGGGATACGACGTTGGCCAGGACGCGTATCACTGGATGGAGGCAGTATTCGGCACGAACCTTGGAGGCGGCAATTCCCCATGCTTGCAAAATTATGGCACCATCGAGACGCGCCAGGGCCGCTTGCTTGCCTTCCCCAATATCTTGTAGGTTGTTCACGCCAGAGAAGAACGTCAGCTGATTACAATGTTAGCCAGCATCGAGTCTCTCCATTCAAACTCATTGATCCCACGAAGCCTGGACATCGACGCTTCATCGCCCTTTGGCTTGTCGATCCCGCCAAGCGCATCATCAGCACCGCAAATGTCCCGCCTCAGCAGATGACCTGGTATGCCGAGTCTCTGCTTGGATCTGCACCAGACACACGCAAGGAAGCTCTGGCTAAGCTGCCGGCTGAGTTGATCACCTTGCTACAGGAGAATGGTCTCCAGTCGTCGCTCCCAGATCAAGATGTTGCCATGAGCGATAATCCTAGGCTGCCGGAGGAGCTGATGGACATGGTACGCGAGTACTTCGAGAAGAATGGTCAGGATATGCCGATGAGTGTCGAAGAGGCTCGGCAACATAGAGCAAAGCTCATGGAAGAGAGAGGGGCATTTGTCAAGACGGCCGAGAAAGGCTGGCAGCGGCACTCGTACAGCTTCTGTGAGCACTGAGACAGGTATCTTTACGCAGAAATTTTGTTAGTCCGTCGATTAGTGTCGCAAGAGCCTTCACGTCCCTATTCACGGCAAGATCACCACATCCAATTTGTCATCGTGCGTCTTGACGGTTTGTGCGCGAATTTACATGCTTCCAGTGCTGGTCCAGTGACAGAATAATAGTAAAGCAAGAGTCGCTGCGATTGCCGTGAGGCATGGTAACTCAGGTGCAAAGGACGTGGAGAGTTTCGAAACCTGTGGCAAGAGTGTCAGGCAGTCAGGCCGCGTGGACAGGAGGTTGCCGCCAGTCGACGTCGAACATGCCAAGTCTGCGCTAAGCTTCAGCTCCAACATGTCAAGAGTGCTTGCTCGCACGTGCTCTTGTTCTGCGTAGTTCTTTGGCATTGCTCGATGCGGATGCTATCGCATCATGGCGTGGTTCAAATGCATATCAATGGATATAGGAACGAGCTATGACATCTGCGTCATCTTGGGATGAGCTTGGGTTGCAAAATGATGGTGTTGGCTCTAAATTGTGAACGCGATGCGAGCACAAGCTTCTGAGCCCACGTTGATGCTGAGGACTAATCTCGCGCGCGCAAGGTCAACTTGTTAGTCAGAGGCCGCCGTCTGCGAGATATGATTGGCAGCTCCACATCGCGATCGCTGTAGTGTGCGCCTTGCTTGAACAAGTACGCAAGTCCTGTCTGCTTGGCAGTGCCATGTTGTTGGAGATGAAATGGAAATACCCGAAGTGTGTTGAGTGTCTTGTTTCGGACGCAATCGACTTCGGACTAGCTCATGAAGCAGCACGTGCCGCTAACCGAGATTGACGCGCTCAGGACGCGTACATGCTCCATCGCTCCTTTACCACATCTGCTTCACCTTGCGCCAGCGCATGCCACCTGCGAACAGTGACTCCCGATGCCTAGCAAGTGTTTATCAGATGTAGACTGTCCTCCGCAGCGTCCGCCCCAGTCACCATGCTTCCCGAAGTCGGGCAAATTCACCGGCCCGCTTGCCGTGCTTCAACGGCCGGCCAGGCACGCTTCCTGTGACATGCCAAGCCCGCTCCTTCATCCCCGGCGGGATCCAGGCTTTGGCAATGGAGAGTATGGCGCTCGGACCTCGTCACGCAATTGCAGCCTTTGCGCTGTTACGTGCTACAGGTGGAGAAATGCGCTTAGCATGATTCGAAGTGCTAGTAGCATGTAATATGTTGTATCAATGCACTCTGGTTGTAGCTATCCACTCACGCTGTCTCTCTTTCATTCTATTCTATTCTCTTCTCAAACCCTGGAGGTTACTTTGCTCGTCTACACTCCTTCTGACGGCAGGTATACCGCAGCGGAGCTGTTCTAATTTGAAATGTCGTCAGGAGTATCTGAACTTTGTCCTGTATCCGGTGCGGCTGGACAAGTATGCGCCGGGAAATCTTTGCCAGGAAACAAAAGAGGAAGTCAGTTGGGTCCTCGAGGATGTACTTTCTCTGGCTTTGCACAGCCAGGTGATGTGCACGCTGCACTTGGAGTATGCTATTGCACCTCGTCCTTATGCTTTGCTGATGACCGTAGATTCCAGCTCATATCAGCGTCGGGGATTTTCTCCGGCAAAGGTGTGTATGCCGTACCGAATTGTTGTTCAACGCTGACAAGGGACAGGGAGCGGAAAGCCATTAATGAGCTGTTATATTCGAAAGTACCATCAATGGCCGAGATCAAGGAATCACAAACCACCAAGGGCGTCAAGAGTCTCGACAAGCTTAACGTCAATGAAAAAGACCTACTTGCAGTAGCCCTCGGAGCACCCGCCCGCCAAGTCATCCTGAGAGCCGAGGAGGTCGGACCCAGTACTGGATGGCGAGACGGCTACCTCAGCACGGAGTACGGATTTCAGCCTCCTGACACGAGTGACGCTCCTGGAGCCCTTCGAAACTCGCCTGGCAGAGTGTGGATGGATCTTTGCGAAAGAATGCCAGGTTGTGTTGCTCGCGGCCGAGTGCGAGAATCCATTGCAGCATTGCCCATTGTGGAAGGCATCGCCGATATCATCTCCGACAAAGCTCTCTGGGCCGCCCTAGTGGCTTTGGGTATGCTATGCTCGATATACCGATACGAAGAACGCCATGACGGCAACGAAGGTATCAACGTTGCCGCCAAACAGCTTTCGTTGAAGGGAGTTCCGATGAGCGATAATCTGGGTGATGAAGTACAGAACATCCCTCGCAGCATCGGATTGCCATACGTCCAGATCTGCGCCCGCATGGGTCGGTCAATTCCCCATCTCACCTTCTTCGATCAGTCGTCGTACAATGTCGACTACGTCGATCCACAATCCAGACACCCCTACGTGGGACGGTTCGACAACACCCGACTTCGTTGGGCTATGTTTGGCGACAGTGCGGAGAATGCCTTCCTGAAGGGCTGTGCGGACACCTCCGCCAGTTTCCAACACGGTCCCGATGCGATCGCAGCCTGCCAAGAACATGTCATGACAAGGAATAATGAAGGCCTTCTTCGGGAGCTGATCAGACTGAAAGAGATACTCGAGCGTATGCCTACTGCATTTAATACCATCTCGCCCAACAGTCGATCGGGCGAGAACTATGTCTCACCTGCTGAATGGGTACGCTGGGCGAAGTTCTCTGCACCTTTGTCCAAAAGATGTCCAGCAACTTCCGGCCTACAGTTTCCGCCTTATCTGGTCATGGATGCCTTCCTGGGTCGATCGAAGTATGACTCGTTCCTGGGCGCAGAGGGCGTCCACCTTCGCGCTTGGCTTCCTTCCAATCTTCGAGCATTCATTGCCTCCATCGAGTACTACTACCGGATACCAGAGTATGTCAAGCAGTCAGGCGATCCAAGACTCATAGGTGTCTTGGACGGTGTGGTCGAGGCATACACAGGCGAGCGCGGCTTCATGGGCGTACACCGCTACAAAGTGTTTGGCGTAAGTCTCGTCAAGTAGTTCATAATCTCTCCGGCTGACCAGATACCAGCTGTTAGAGTGCGCGGCCAAATCAGGGCGAACAGAGACCAACGGCGCATCCGGTGCCGCTGACGCTATGCGGCCCTGGGAGCATACCCACAAGGAGTTCTCGGAAGCTATGAAAGAGCGTCTCGAGCCATTTCGCGGCATTCAGGAGAGTGAACCTCATGAGACGCGAGGAACGTTCGAAGAATGCCGTTATCGTGGACGCATCCTTGGACGCAACTTTGTGGATGCAGATCCGACGCGATCTATCGCCATGGTCACACTCGACATCCAAGATACTGGTATCACATTCCAGCCCGGTGATCGTCTTGCGGTGATGCCTATGAATAGTTGGACTGAGTGCGCTAAGGTGGCTGCCGCTCTGGGTCTCGAACCCATGCTTGAAGAGCCTGTGACGCTCGATCGGCGGTGGTCCAGCTATGCGGCGCATGTTGGAGCGATCTCGCGCACTAGTCGGCCCCAGCTTACCGTCATCGATATTCTCCGCAAAGGACATCTTGCCCCTATCACCAAAGAGCTAGCCACGAAGGTCCATACACTGCTTCGAGCGTCTTCAAACTCAGTTCTGCAAGTACTGGCTACTAACGAGTGGCCAGTACGTGCTTCACTTGGTGATCTCCTCCAGGCTGCTCTTAATGACACCCCAGCTCGCATATGGGATCAAGCATTCGAGCTATCTCACAACCTGGCGTGGCTTGCGACACTGATACCTTTGGAGATTCCAAGGACTTACAGCATCTCTACATTCTCGGATGAACTCCTTCCCAGTACGGTTGATCTGACAATTTCAAGGTCCGAGTATGATCTGTGTTCAACATTCGCAGGATCATCAAAGACCACCCGTAACGGCGTGAGTAGTGGTTTCCTCAATCCCCAGGTGGGTGAGGAAATGGATGTTCTGGATGACGAGGATGTGCTAATCGGTGTGTCCCGCCCCTTCGCCTTTCAACTACCTTTCGATGATACTGCGCCCGTTGCGCTTTTTGCTGGTGGTAGTGGTATCGCTCCCTTTCGCAGCTTCTGGCACGCTCGCTGTGGTCGTACTTGGGGCAAGACGACTCTCTATCTCGGCGTGCAGTCAAGAGAGAAGTTTTGCTACGAGGCCGAGTTGCGTCAATACGTCAACGAGGGTCTCATCGAAGTGCATACTGCCTTTTCACGCGACTCTCGCGGCTTGATTTATGATCCCGTGACGCAGGATCTGGTGGAGAAAGATATCGCGCCCCGGTACATTGACGGCCTCATCGTTGAACAAGGACGCTCCGTCTGCGATCTGGTCATGAGCAAAGTGAGTACTCGTTCAAAGCCGTCTTTAGCAAATCTAGCTGACAAGTCACAGAAACAAGGTGGCGTCGGTGGCTATCTGTACGTATGCGGCTCAGTCGGCGTCTTCGACTCTGTGATGTCCGGCATTCGCAAGGCACTATACAATCATCGATCACCCACCATGGAGTCCGCGGAGACGATTTTGAACACGGCATTTGCGGAGCGCCGTTTCATGCTCGATGTCTTCATGACACCGAAGCCTCTTCCGTGCAACCAAGCAACCATCACTCTATCACAGCTTGCAATGCACACAGGTCATACGCCAGATTCGCGTGTTTGGATCGGAGTTCATGGAAAGGCATACGACGTGTGAGTATGAGTCTGCTAGATACTGACCGACGCTGACGTCCACATTAGCACCGACTTCTGCACAATGCACCCTGGCGGCACAAACATTATTAAGTCGAACGGCGGCGTTGATTGCACAAAGTCCTTCGACCTTCTTGCGCACACCAACAATCCCGAGGTATCATCGCTGCTGACGAAATACTATATCGGTGAGCTGACACCAAAGCCGGCGTATCGCCAAGAGGAGCTGAGTATGCTGTACGATCTTTGGAAAGACTATCTTCGCACAGCAACTGAACAAGTTGTCGCCTCCCATTTTGAGGTCGGCATGATAATGGAGTCTTCGATAGTCTGGTTCCAAGGAGACCTCTTCAACATGGGCGGAGTCCGCAGATTCTACCACTATCAGTCTCGCCTACTGCAAAGCGGATTTTCTTCATTGTTCGGGGCAAAGCTGCAGGAACTGTACCTCAAGCTGTCTTTCACGCTGACAAACGCGACATCGTCAAGCAATCCAGCTCAGCTTCCGGACGTGCTTGGCGTCATCGCTCGTGTTAAAGGATCGAAGGATGCCATTGTCTCCACCAATGAGATCAGCCAGGTCGGCCAATTCACCTGCAATAGCGAATCCGCGCGACACCACGAGAAGGGGATTATTGCGTACGCGCAGCGATCAGTGCAATTCGACATGGAATTCCTGGAGGCTATTCGTGATGAAACTTGCGCTGGAATGGATGCCATTGGTACCATCATGGAGTTTGACGTTTCATCTGAGACCGATCGACTCACTGCATTGTCCTACTTTCTGCTGCAGTTGCTGCAGCGCATGGCAAACAGACTCGAGGGGTTTTATGCCAAGCTCGCTCGATATTCAGTCTTCCAGCCAGAGATGGAGCACAATCCGGCGCGGGCCCGCTGGAACATCTTGAAGCGCAAGATTGCGGACGGTTCGTTCTTTCTCTTGGCACGTCAGGCCTCAATGGTGCTGGCGGACCGCAAGAACCTCCATCGCGCAGCTGAACGGGTCGATTTTGATCAAGTGATCTCACGGGTGGAAAAGAGCTTGACTCAGAACAGTGCAGCTCTCATCCCGACGCGCAAGATGGATCTCAATGAGCAACATGCGTCACGCGCGATGAGCGGCCCGGTCGGTGCACCGGTATATGAACACCACAATCAAGTCGAGGCGCTGAAGGCCATGTCTGCGTTCATCGACACTAATCGCAAGACGATTCGCCGACTGAGCAAGCTGCCACAGTCCATCCATATGACGAAGCTTGCGCATGCTTATAGTACGCTACCACAGACGAACAGTAGGCTGCCAACGCCTCCTTCAAGTCGCTCGTCCTCCACCTCTTGGCATCGAAGCAATTCATCAGTGGACAACATCAAAGCCATGCCACACGTCTCCCTTGCAACTAATATGGCTGCCCTGATGGCGAAGATGAACGTCCGCTCGAAAGATAGTATTTTGGCTGCGGGAGCCCACTTACCGCCAAATAGTGCAATCACCATCGGCACTTCCAAGCATCGCTCACACTCGATAAAGTCTCTACCACACCAGACGACTTCCGGTGCACAGGAGGCGGAAGTCGGCGCAGAGACTGGAAGAGCACGCAGCACGACAGGAAATCTCAGAGCTTTCAGACTGCAGGCAAGTGCGATGGCGGGTGGCATGAATCGAAGAGGCGCGGCTGTACATTGATGGCTTCGTGCAGGCACTTTAGCATCACGAAAGATGTTTGCAGAAAGCTAAAGATATCATGTGAAGTACCTACAACGCGTCTTCATTCGATACCACGCCCGTCATCAGGATCCCGAGCATCTATAGTTTTCGCGTCTTGACAGAACTTCAGTTCTTCACGAGACTCACATCGCTCGTTTACTCAACGATAAGGTCATGACCACGAGCCAATATCTCAGCATTGAATAGCCTCTAACCAATCTTGTGCAGTCTCGAGGTCCATTTGTCGCATTCATCACTGCCTCAAGTGAAGGTGGAGTTAAAGTGCAGCCTCCTCTTAGCCTAACCCTAATTACAAAATTACCTAAGATAGAATATAGCTGTGACGAGTATCTATGCTATCCTATGCCCAGTATGCCTATTCGGCACACTGTACCTTTTTGGTAGCTCTTGGTCAAGTGGCGTAAGGCTTGATTGTGACAAAGTGTGCTAAATACAGCCTAAGTGCATAAGTTTGAGTACCTCATAGCCCTCAGGTTAGCTAGGCTAATTTGTGCATCACACTGTGCGTGTGTGCGCAGATTGAAGCATGAGGCTAGCCTCTTTAGGCGCCATGCTGTTGCTGCTGGGAGGTCTAGCATGTGTACGTCATAGGCTTATCGCTACGGCAATTGAGCACTGTGTGCAACGTCCTGGTGTGCCTCTGAGGAGGCGCCGGTGGCTACCTGTTAAGGCGGAGTACCTGTACGTTACACGTATGCCTGTAGCGTTGTCACGAGCTTGCTGAAGAGTCTTGGCACGTACAGAGCCTCGCTTAACTACTACCTATGCGCAGTCCTTAAAACTATAACGTACTTGATAAGCGAATCGGTCGGACAAGCGAGTTGGTCACTCTGCCAAGACCCCACCAAAATCTATTGCCTCACACAGTACAAAATGCAACGCAACAGTTCTCAACAAAACTCTACAGTGCTGTACAGTAGCTTAAATTAATCAGAGAGTATCCCTTCTACTTGTTTACATGTGCGCGAGTTGTGCCCAGCCTTGCTGCAGCGTCTACAGCGCCTTTGAGACAGCTCACTGCCCTCAGCGCGCGCGCTCTTCTTTGCCTTCTTCCTATCACTACGCGCTGCAAACTCCTTCAAGGTAGTCAAGCGCACGCCCTCTTCAGCTGTAAGAGTCCCCTCTACCTGTATACGCTTTCTCTTGCATGCTTTACGGCGTGAGGCAGCCTTGTTGGCTGCTTGAAGCTGCTTAACTTGGTCGCTCATCAACACTACCTACCGTGCGCTACCGCGTGCCGACCACCTCCGGGTGCCGACCACCCCGCACATCATTACACCAACTCACCACTAACTTCAAGACGCAGTATCTCTACCAATATAGAACCTATTGATAAGGCAATTAAAGCAATGAAATCGCACAACCCTAGAGAACAACTTTTGTACAAGAAATGTGCGGATATCTTTAAAGTCAACCAAACTACGCTAGCCCAAAGTTGCAAGGGCGTTCAGGACAGTATGGCAGCTAAAAACGTCAACTAAAGAAAACTCAGCCTACAACAAGAGGCAGAGCTTATAGATTATATCAAAGACCTTACAGGTCGAGGGCTTCTACCTAACAGAGCTATGACGCAACGCTTTGTGTCTGAGATAGCTAAACAGCCTGTAGGAGAGACGTGGGTGGGGCGCTTTTTGAAGAGACACAAGGACTATCTCACCTCCAAATAGGCTGCTGGTATAGACGCTGTACGTCACTGAGCTGACTTAGAGTACAATTACAACCTCTACTTTGATCTCCTCTATGAGAAGATACAGCAGTATAATATGGAGCCTCGCCACACATATAATATGGACGAGAAGGGCTTCATGATTAGGGTCACTTCAAGGACAAAGAGGGTCTTCTCTAAGAGCCTATAGGAGACAAAAAAGGTCAGAGACTCACTTCAAGACAGCTCTCGTGAGTAGGTAACTATCCTGGCATGTGCTTGTGCTAATGAAACAAGTCTTCCTCCTGGTCTCATCTACCAGGCCCAGAACGGTAATATACGGTCATCCTAGGTAGAGCATATTAAGGTCGGCAAGCACAACGTCTTTGTCGCTTCACATCACTCTAGATAGACGAACAACGACGTAGGGTTTAGCCTGGCTTAAGCAGGTATTTAACCGTCATACAAAAAAGAAAGCGCGCTTAAGTTACTGCCTCCTTATCTTAGATAGCTATAGAAGTCACATTACTAAGGATTTCTTAGAGTATTGCTACAGGAACAAGATCCTCCGTGCTATCTTTCCTCTCTATTCAACTCACAGCCTTCAGCCACTTGATGTAGTGTTATTTGCGCCACTCTTAAAAGCGTACACCTAAGAGCTCACTACCTATCTTTAATTCACCTAAGGGCTTATCCCAATTAATAAGGGCAACTTCTTCCCCTTGTTCTAGAAGGCCCAGACCTCTACCTTTAACTAGAGGCTTATCTTAAGGTCCTTTGAAGCTACTAGTATATAGCTAATGGAGAGAGACGTCAGACTCTAAAGATTCCGCCTAAGAACACCAGAACAAGATAGAGAGGCAGGAAGCTCGCCTATACTCGCTGAAGAGGACGGGAGAAAGATGAAAGACCTTGTAGAGAAGGCAGTAAAAGATAGGATAGAAAAGGAGGCAAAGAAGATCACTCTTTCCCTCCACCATCTCTAGACAAAAAACGACCTTCCTGTCTACAAAAACAAAGGTCTCCTGCACGCTCTTAACACTAAGAAGAAGCACTAGAAGAAGGGTAAGACTCTTGATCTCCAGCAGCGTCAAGAGTACTACGGAGGAGCTCAATTCTGGTCTCCCAAAAAGTTCAGAGAGGCTCAGTTCCGTGAGAGAGTAAGAGCGCAAGAGGAACTTGAGGAGAAACTCTAAAAAGCTGAGATGAAGGACCTCAGAGCTCAGGCTGCCTTGCTTAAGCAGAAAGAGGCAGGAGGAAGGCGTGTAGCGCGAGAGGCAGCTAAGGTGGAGAGGGAGAGGGAGAAGGAAAGATTAGCTGCACAAAGAGCTGAAGGAAAGCGCAAGAAACAACAGGAGAGAGAGGCTGCAACCGCCTAAAAATGTCTACAATTGCCCTAAAGAGGCAAGAGAGCAGCCTCATAAGAGGCTGGGCTAAAGGCAAAGAAAGCGCATTAGGCGCAACCTGCTAAAGGTGGTGGTGATGGTGGTGAGCCTGCACGCCCACCCCTAACCAAAACCACCAAAAAAGGCTACAGTGTGCAGATACCTACTAGATATTGGTAGCCAAATTGATCGCAAGCATCACTTTATTACCCCACCAAAAAATCTCGTGATAGTATTTACTATAGGTGGCAGGAGAGCTTCATTTTCTACTGTGGGCAAGTGTAGCTTTGGTGGTCGGCACGCGGTAGCGCACGGTAGCGCACGGTAGCGCACGGTAAGGATTGCGCCATCATCTTAGCGCCTTTGGCGAGCTTTTCAACCGCCTCAACTATTAAGCTGGGCAAGCTATCTACATGCATTCGCATTCTCTCTCAAATCAGCTTCAATTGCGAACTAAATTCTAGGGTGTTGCTTAGAGTTCTAGACACCTAAGGAGCGTCGCCAACAGTAGGTGGTGTAGGCATACAAAGGCGGACATTAAGCTTTGATACTACTGCCTCTGGGATAAGCAGAACTAAGCTAGCACCTTAAAAGCCTCCCTGAATATTGCTTTTAGTAATTGAGTTCTTAAAAGCAGCAATAAAGCAGGGCAAGAACTCAAGTTTAGTGATGTGGTTAATCTTGCTGCGCATCAGGTTCTCAGCTTAGCGGCTATACGCCTTCTTCAACAGCAAGAAACAACCTACATTAAGAGGCTGCAGGAGGTGCGACAAGTGAGGAGGCATGCAGAGAGTAATAATCTTGTTATCCTTGCAGTACTGCTAGAAATCAAGCGAGTTGTGGCTCTTGTGGCCGTTAATAATAAGCAAACGTACTGTGCTAACAGTACGTTTTTTTGTATAAGTGTTAAAGTGCTTCAACTACTGCAGACCAAGCTCATTGGTTGTCCAGCCGTTCTCAGAGACTGCAATAACCCAATCGCCAGGTAGATCAGGCTCCTGGTACCAGGCGGAGAGGTGGTTTTTGCCCTGGAAGATGATGAAGGGTGGGATCGCCCACCTAGTTGCGTTAATACCTTATGTCAGACTGCCACCTCAGTTCACAAGGTACATGTGAACTGCATCTCTCACGTGACTCTTTGTCACTTGCTTACTCATCGTGGTTGTGTATATAATCGCTCTCTGTAGCTCTCTCAATACAACAACCTTCTGCTTCCTTCATGTCTGCTCTGTCCTCTCACATCTTACACCTTAGATCACTGTAGTCCACTCTTGATTACCCTGCTAGACTGTCTTTAGCCATCCTCAATGCTCAAAGCCTGTGACTACTGCTCTAGTCGATATCATGTCTATCATAAAGCCAGACTTGTCAAAGTTGTAGGTGTCTTTATCAAGGATACTGTGTTTGGCCTTCATGTTCTCTACAAGTCGGAACCAGCCTTGTATGATCTTAGGATTCTCGCAGAGAGCTCTTCTGTAGTCGTACTTGCGATTGAACTTGACCTGGAGCTCATGGTGACGTCTGACGAGGTTTCCAGCCCAGCAGACGCCCACTGATGGTTGGCCACGCTCTTTATGCAGTAGATTAGCCATATCCCTTACAGCATCAACCTAGGGCAGAAATCCTCGCGCGTCAAGGTCAATTATATGCTGAATAATCACTTCCTCCTCATTTTGTAAGCCCAGGGCACCTTGCATGGTCACGTGGATCATCCACCAGCCAATCAGCCCACCACTTCATGTATATAAGCTTAGGCTACGGACATCTCAGTCCACATCACAGAACACAACAACTACACCACACAATACACCCTTACATCCACTATATCTCCTACTCCCAACTGCTTACACATTTAGACAGAGATTCCGCGAGTTAGGCGTGCAGTCGCGTTGAAACTGCTTTCCAGCATGTCAGTCGCTTAGTGTTGTTTGAGAGACGTTGTAGATAGTAGCTGCGCATCGTTAGGAGAGACTTGCGTCTTGTTTGATAGCCAGAAGCGCAAGCTGTAACCGAGCCTCTCTTGAAGCTGGAAGATTGTTGTGTTGTTGAGTTATCGCGCTCATACTGTGTAAGACAGTGGATTTTGATGGGGTCTTGGCAGAGCGACCGACTCGCTTGTCTGACCGACTCGCTTATCAAGTACGTTACTACTATTAAATAACATGTTCTACTATTGCGTAGGTTAGTTTCTACTAAGAGTAGCTACTCTCTTATAAAAGTCTGTCAGATCGTAAACGTTTCTGAATAGAGAGCTGCGAAGCAGCAATTGATAGCCCATGCCTTATGAATCCCCGAGGGGATGGCCCCGAGGGCCCTTTCCCACGCTGATCGCAATTTCGTGGCTTGCTAACTAACAGGGGTTGTGCACAACGAACACCTGCGGTAATGCCCCCTCAGCTATTGTTTAGGCCC